>JAKMWV010000037.1:0-228916 GCA_025330015.1 Colletotrichum sp. SAR 10_77 | reverse complement strand
ATGTACCTATGCAGGCTGGGAAAGGGCGGTGTCAGCCTGGACCAGATGGAGATTTAATGACACACACGTTTCAGCCCGGAACACGCTGTGTTGTTGTCTTTCTCTGATAGTTCGATGAGCATTCATCTCTGAACTGCGTTACTGCGTAAATAGGTCTCAACGATACATCTTCTTTTTGCTGATCCCTTGGCTTCTTCGACACAACCATGTGGCTACTCTGACAAGGAAGAAAGCTCAGGTTCACACTTCCACAGCCTTGACAATCCATCCCGTTAGTAACAGTGTTTCAATCACAATACCCTTGTTGAGTTCAAGCAATTGAAGTCCCCATGATGAACACGGTATATCATGTTTCCTCAAATTTCATCAAACAACCTATTAATATGTAGCATTAATCAGCGCACAGAGAGATCTTTCGAGCTTTGTGGCAGTCAATGGCTGGAGAAATGTTGGAATAAGGATCTAAACCTTAATGGCAATTTCAACATTGTGCTACATACACTACTGAGGCTTTTCAAAGCTTTTCCAAGTCATATGACGGGTTTCAAAGCATACTGGATCATTTTCCTCCTTTGCTTGTTTGCTTCTAGTTCCATCTCTGACTCTTGCCACTTTCTACGTCTGTTAACAGCACAAACTCAGCTTCGGAACGCTTCGGCGTCAGCCGGCGAGCAATAGCATGTGAACCTAGGGTATTGCCTGTGGAATCCGTTGCGCCTGAGCCTGACGATGCGCCCGAAAGTTTCGATTTGATAGTGGTGAATGTAGCGCTCTTGGCTGTGAGTCCAGAAAGGAACTTGTAAACGGCAGGGAGGGATGCTGTGATGATACCGGCGTACAGCTCAATGGTACTCCAGTAAGCGGCATCCACGTAATCGTATGTGATGCTATGCTGTGTTAGCAACTGAAGGTCACAATCCCAGAAAGGGGACTTACTTGGTGCTGTTGGCAAAGACGACCAGCGTGCGAAGACGGATAACACTGGCAATCGTGACACTGGAGAAAAGGTTAGTTAACAATGGTTCCGAAGCACCAGCTCACAAGATGTAAACTTACAATATTCCCAAAGAGAAAACAACCATGACCATCAACTTCTTCTTCAGAGGCATCTGCAGAAGATAGAGTTGGTGCAGAGGAAGCACCAGAATGATGACGTCCAACACGATGTTAAATGCAGCACTTAGCCAACCCTGAAGGTGGATGTTGTTGCACCGTCCCAGATGCTTCTCTTCCAACTGTAGCCAAGCATGGTTGATAGGCCAGCATTGGAACAGTGTCGCGAAGAAGAAAGCCGCCGCATAAGCGAGAACAAGACCCATGGTGACCCAAATGGCCTTGCTGAGGTTATTATGCTGGAAGATGCGATTCAAGAAGAATAGAATGGATAATTTGTTCATAGCCTGTGCCAGGAAGTAGAACAACTCGCCGAGGAAGTAGTACTGCGGGATGTGATATCAGCATATGCTCTGGAGAATGAAGTACGAACACCCAATCATAATAGCATACCTCAAGAACATTCTCAATGTTCTTTAGCGGAAGAGTCCACATATCCTTACCCAAGCCATTGTCGACCACTGTAAAACACAGTCAGCATTGCTTCATACCCGACAACCCAAGCGACTTCTTACAAGTGAAAGCGAAAACAGTTGGCGGGACGGTGAGAATAACACATGCAATGATCGTCCAGTCATCCCAGCCAAGCTCTCGACCAAAACCAGGAAGGGCAGAGCAAAGACGCAGAATGAAAAAGACAAGCGCAAGTGCAAACCCAACTCCTGCAACAAGGGGCGGCTTCAGGCTCTCGTCTCGCACGGGAAGACCGCACATAGTAGCGGAGCCATTCTTCGTTTCTAAATGCGACAGAACAGTCAGTTATCATCCTTCCAACAGATTGGATACCCCGGATGTGACAGGCGGGGACTTACTCAGTGCGTCCTCATAATTGCAACCTTGCAAGACACAGACACTCAGGTTTGCATTCAGGGCCTCGTTCGTACAAAGGCAAGTCGTGTCCGTGAGTGAGCAACCTGATGTTGGGACAAGCTCAGTCAAGCAGACGAGCTGGTTACCAAAGTTGGTATACGATCAGCGACACCATTTTTGGTCGACGCTAGTGGGGGATCTAGCGTATGAAAGGGGCCAGTGCTTCATCGTCTACTTACTGCACATGCCGGGTATAACTTCTTCGCCATGGCCAGTGCTGCAGCTGCGGCTTCTGCATCTGTCTGGGCCATGGTGTTTGAAGCCATGAATGAGGCGGCTAAAACCGCAAGCATGGAGAACTTCATGATGCCGGTGTTCTGGGTGACAGCAACTCGGGGACGCTCTCCAAAATGGCACTGGTCGCTTGGCAAAAAGGCCTTAAACGGGGTTAAATAGAAGAGGGCAAGCACAGAGAAAAGGGTTACTTGACCACTTAAATCCCATGTCACACTCTGTTGTTCCTCCATGCATGAAATTGCCTCGCAAACACTCCTTTGATCGGATTCCTGGGGCAAAAGCACGCAGCATTACTCCTCCAGGCCCTGCCATGCTCAACGTCTTCCGCGTGAGGGCGAGTCATTCCGCTCTGACTTACGAAAGATCTGCCTGGATCGTCGCCCTGGCATGGGGACAAGACCAAAGGCCCAGCCAGACCCCGCCCAGCAGATGAGCACAACTGGATGTCCCTTGCACCGGCACTTGGGAAGAAGGACCGTGTCCTGTGGAGCGCGTTGGGCTGCCAGGTACCCGGCCGAATGGGAAGACATGCCAGCCAGTTACCATGGAGGCGGTATGTGCTAACGGAGAATTTGGGCAGATAGCGCAAGAGATGCTTGTTGAAACGGTTTTTGGATCGTATCTGCGCCAACATCAAGACTTTCGAGAATGCTTCGGCGGGCCCTTTGTCTATCGTGCATGACCAACAACTCACGGGACATGACCAACTCCAGAGGGACGCGCTGGAACGCGTCTCGTATGCTTTGATACAGTTCGCCAAGTCCTGTGCTTTCATCCCACGCATCCCACTAGCTCCATAACTTCAATAAGTTTATTGTTTGACAGCGGAAGTTTGATGGCGGAAGTCTTTAGTCCGCACCTCAAGCTTTGAGCACTCAAGTCCCGTGTCATCCGTTGTTCGCTTGCAGACCGCGTATCTTGGACTGCCCCTTATGCCGTATTTCCTGGATCCCGACCGTTGAGTGGACAGTTTGCTGGGCATAACCTAAAATGGATAGCACGACTCACGAGGTTGCACTCGACAATGGACGACAGCGGATCAGAAATTGTAAACTTTTTACTGCGTAATTTGCTGTGGGCTACCACGCCAGCCGAAAGAGTGAGATCTTCGGCGGCCTCCACCGGGATCATCCCGGCTTCAGCGAACTGGTGGCTCTGGTTCTGGTCCTGGTTCGGGCCGTAGTTGGTGGCATCGGACCACGGCCCTCACTGTGGCCAGTTGCTGAACAGACGTTTGGATGATGAAGCCAATTCCAAGACAATCGTTTCTCAATTTGCAATGGTTGCGCAGCGGGTGTTTCTCCCGGTCGAGCCGTTGCGATGTGGCTTGGAATGCCTTGTGTTCTGTCCTAGCGTTGCATTTCTTCGTTTCGGTAAACCATCCCTGCTGATGGAGACCCTTGAGCCCTACGTTGTCGGCGCGTATGGCGGTGTCAGAATAGGCAATTAAGGTAGCCGATCGGGAGTGTTTGAAAGCATCGCTTAGAAGTTGTCTCCTCATTCTTCAACGGCGTTTCCCGTACGCGAGGAGCACGCACTCGGGTCCCTGGTAGAGATGACGAAGAAGACCACGATGGACGATGGGGGCTTGGAATCGACGGGTGGCTTGGGAAAAAAGACACGACGAAGTCAATGACCAAAACGACAACGACAAACGTAATTCGACGAACAGCAACACCGAATCAGCCATTTCGGGTCGATCAGTGATAACGGACCCCGAGAATGCTTGCATTCAGCCTCTTTCGGTCTTTGCTCATTCGTTGAATTTGGCTTTACGTCTTGGAACTCGCAGTTGTTCGCATACGCCCCGCCTTAGTGTGGGATGCCATGCCGTGTTGGCCGACTGACAAGAAGACAGGGGCCACAAGAAGAACGAAGCACCCCGGACTGCCCCCTGGTTTTCTTTCCGATTTGGGCAGAACTCTTCTTTTACGGGGGTTTCAAGGGGTTGCGTGAGTGCTGACGGGGCTGGACTGGGGGCCAAAGAGCGTTGTAACGACAATGGCACCCGCCAATGAAAATTGCGCGAGGGGATGATTGTCATATTCTAGAAATGAACTCCTGCTGGATGGGTTGTCAATTAATTTGCTGCTTTTCGTAAGTCACTTATCACATCAGCAATGCCGATCAGCGGGGAAGTCGTCGAGAATGCAGCCCGGAACTTGGGAAACCACCAACCATACTTAAGATCCAATCCCGATGATACTGCAGCCTTGGCTCTTGAGACTTACTCGTTCTCACCAACTTACAGCCTTTGGGCGTCCGTCACTCTTTTTTATCCAACATATTCCACCGGCTATTGCACCGGCTAGTCATTCATTTATAATAATTTGCGTTCGTTTTGAAACCTGCTCCCTGTCGCCATGAAGTTCCTCGCGCCCGCTGTGGCGCTCATTGCGGCAGTCAATGCTGCGTAAGTTCTGACTTTTCCTATCGTCGTCAGGATAATACTCTTCCACGATGCTGGTGGGTGTCTTTGTCATCACCAACGTGGCTGCTTCGTCCACGGATCTTCAAAGTTGTCGGCACTACTGCGGATGCTCCAGTCGGCGCCTCCATCGAAATACCCTGTTATCTTTGGTCTCCGCTATCGGTGTTGCCCTCATCTTGTTTTCTCATGTTTCCTCTTTTCCTCTATCTTCGCTCTGTTATCACCGACTGCTTTATTCTGGTTGTGTGGCGAATCCTCGTCGGCATAGCATCGGTTGTGCCCAACACCTTTCGTCGTCATAGTTATATTGCGCATCACTTGACTTACATGATATCGCAGTTTTGATGAGCCTCTCGGCCCTACCATCACTGCCAAGGGCCCTGTAGCCAACTCCACCTACGACTATGTAGTCGTCGGCTCTGGTCCCGGAGGTGCTCCTCTAGCTGCCCGCCTGGCCTTGGCCGGCTTCAGCGTCCTGTTGATGGATGCTGGTGAGGACAGAGGAGAGGATGCCGCTGTTCAAGTGCCCGCTTTGCACGTTTTGGCATCTCAGCATGAGCCCATCCAGTGGGATTTCTTCGTCAACCACTACGAAGATCCTGTCCAGGCTCAAAAGGACACCAAATTCTCCTGGAGAAAGACCGATGGCGAGATCTACGTCGGCACTAACCCGCCTGCTGGCTCCGAGCCTCTCGGTATTCTGTACCCTCGCGTTGGCTCCCTTGGTGGCTGCGCCCAGGTTCGTGAAATCATTGATATCTCGCTTTGGGAAATCTTACGGATCGCTAACGAAACTCTAGCACAATGCTCTTGTGACCATTCTGCCGCAGGACAGTGACTGGAACAACATTGCCACCATCACTGGTGACGACACCTGGGAGGTCAGTAACTCTTCGAGCATCGCAGGGAAATTCTAGTGCTAACTTAAGAGCAGGCGGACAAGATGCGCGAGTACTACAAGAAGCTCGAGAAGTGCCACTACCTGCCTGGTGGTAAGTCTAAAGCCCTCAGTTGACAAATCCATGAGACTGACATGTTCTCGTTGCAGGCCTCGACTCCTCTGTTCACGGTTACGATGGATGGCTCGAGACCCAGACAACCCCTGCGATCCTCATTGTTGAGGACCCCAAGGTTCTGTCTCTCGTCCTCGCCGCTGCCACCACCATGGGCAAGAACATCTTGGGCAAGATCATCACTACTGTCACCGGTCTCCTTGAGATTCTGGTTGTCGATGTCAACAACGATGCCCCCAGCCGTGACAAGAACGACGACATCTACCAGATCCCCCTCGCCATGAAGGACCCTTCCTTCACCCGCTCGTCTCCCCGCGACTTCATCTACGATGTGTACACTGCGAAGAACGCAGACGGCTCCAAGAAGTACAAGCTGGACCTGGCCCTGAACACCCTGGTCACCAAGATCAACTTCGATGAGTCTGGCGACAAGCCCAAGGCCACCGGCGTCGAGTACCTTTACGGAAAGAGCCTGTACCGCGCTGATCCCCGCGCTACCAAGGAGGACGGCGGTGTTCCTGGCCGCGTTTTTGCCAGCAAGGAGGTCATTGTCTCTGCCGGTGTCTTCAACACCCCCCAGCTCCTCAAGCTCAGCGGTATTGGCCCTGCTTCCGAGCTCAAGTCCTTTGACATCCCTGTCGTCAAGGATCTCCCTGGTGTTGGCGGTAATATGCAGGACCGTTACGAGGTCGGCATCGTTGGCAAGGCTCCCACCGACTTTGCCCTCCTCAAGGACTGCACCTTCTTGGACATGAACGGCACCCACAACGGCGAGGACCCCTGCTTCACCAACTGGCAGAACGGCGTTGGCGGTCTCAAGGGCGGCTACACCACCAACGGCATTGCCTTCGGCTACTTCAAGCACTCTTCCGTTGCCGATGCTGACCCCGACCTGTTCCTCGGCGGTGTCCCTGCTTACTTCAACGGTTACTTCCCCAACTACGCCGAGCACGCCCTCGCGGATCTCAGCGTCTGGACCTGGCTCACTCTGAAGGCCCACAGCCGCAACAACGCCGGCACCGTCAACCTGACCAGCGTCAACCCCCGTGACACCCCCAACATCACCTTCCGCAGCTTCTTCGAGGGCGTTGGCGGTGAGGAGGATCTCCAGGCTGTCTACGAGGGTATGAAGTACGGCATCGAGGCTTTCGAGAACCTCATCCCTCTTGACGGCTCTTTCGAGCGCATCTGGCCTCCCAAGAACGTCTCCTCTGAGGCTGACCTCAAGAAGTTCGCCCAGGATGAGGCTTGGGGCCACCACGCCTCCTGCACTGCCCCCATTGGCTCTGACGATGACCCGCACGCTGTTCTTGACTCCAACTTCAAGGTCCGCGGCGTTGATGGCCTGAGAGTTGTGGATGCCTCCATCTTCCCCAAGATCCCTGGCCACTACATTGTTCTCAGCATCTACATGGCCAGTGAAAAGGCCGCCGATGTGATCATCGCCGAGGCCAACTCTGCGTAATTTGTCTTTCCACATGGGATTGCCATCAAGGGCTAGTCTCAATCCAGGTCCCGTTGCCAGATTCGACCTAGTTGTCTTAACATCAAATAAACATTTTTGTAATTCAACCTGATGATTTCTTGGTCTTTGGGAGTGTGCGAAATAAACCTGTGATCAAATTGCCAATCTCTTTAGGCAGACCTTCATGATTATTGAAAATAAGCATACGCTACGGCAAAGTTCATGATGAGGATTAAAATTGAAAAGTCAACCACACGGCCAATCACGATAACATGGAAATCGGTGTTACGCCAGCGTCAAAAATGGGATTCACGATACCCACTCGGATTGTGGTCCATCTGACTCAGATTGCCATGATCACATTTTCATGATCGCGAGCCGTAAATCGAAATCCAGATCACTTCCTTTGTGGGATATTCTGGCGACATCACGATTCTCTACTGTGAAGTAAACACGAGCAGGCCCACTAAGTTTAGGGAGCGGTCAATAAAGTCTAACCTAACTCGGCCAAGAAAGCCGTTGAATGAAGATCTGCCAAAGACCCTTGCAAGCGCGATGCAGGAACAAAGTCATTTGGACAAGTCCGGGGTGTCTCCGAAAGTCCGGGGGTCTCGCTGGGGGAGCATCGGAATACTACATCAAGACCAAGGAACTCGCCTCATTCTGGAGCATGTCGTCTGACTTTCGAACTTTAACGCGTCGGCAGACAGACAAGTCAGAGAAGAGTCAGAATGATCTACGGCAACCAGGAGACCGGGGCCGTTCCGAGTCTGGACCTTCTCACCCTCCTCTTCGGTAAGTCTACCCACAGCCTCAGGCACAAGACATCATGAGTGCTCACCTTCTATGTCACGATAGACTCCGAACATTGCCTTGCAAAAGAAGATACGCCACTCCACGCCGAGGCTGAAGAGCCAACCAAGGCTATCAACAAGTCCGAGGCTAGGCTTCTCACCAAACAAATCGCACACTTCCTTCGCGTCGAGTATGGCATAGGCGAAGATGGCCATGGGAAGGATATCGTTGCATCAATCTGCAGCGGTCAGTATCGTCTACCGTGCTTCTTCTTTGGCGTTGTCGCTGCTGGGGGCGTCTACTCAGCCGTGAGCTCAGCAATCACTTCGAATATCGACAGTTTCAACAATGTTCTTGCCGACCCAGATACCAAGGTTCTGCTTTGCAGCCTCGACACGAAGGATTTAGCCCTGAAGAGTGGCATGAAACCCTCCAACATCCTCGTCTTGGAATCCTACCCCGAAATCCAGTTGAAGAGTGCTGATGGCAATATCCAATGCAACTTTGCAGCCACGGGGCCAGAGAGTCTGTTGGATTGGAAGACGGTGACAGATGCAGAAGAACTACGAAAGACCTCTGTTTGCCTGATTTACTCGTCTGGTACGACAGGCGTGCCGAAAGGCGTCCTCATATCGCACGCCAACATGGTCGCAGAAGCAATCCTTCCTTCTTCCATCAACCGGCGTATATGGAATGAGTGGGCTGAGTCTGGCAAGTTGGTTGGCGAGCCGCCTCTATCCAACGGGTACAGAACCCTCGCACATCTCCCACCGGCACACATCTCCGGCATCCAAGGCTACTTCGTCAACCCCTTTCTCGACGGCGGCATAGTCTACTGGCTCCCGAACGGACCATTCGACATGATGAAATTCTTGGGCTACAACAAAAACCTCAAGATCACCACCTTCTTCACAGCCCCACCCATCTACGATGGCATCGCCAAGCTTCATCAATATCGGCCAGCCCTGGTTGACGGGGTGTTCCGATCTCTTCGCGTGGCATACAGCGGTGGCGCGGCCCTGATACCTCAATCTCTCCTCGCGGCCCGAGCCGACCAGGTCCTGGGAGATGCAGAGCAGGGCAAGCCGGTCTTGATCAGCCAAACCTGGGGTGCGACGGAGACGACAGGCGCGGTGACGCACATGCCGCCTAATAGGGCTGGCTGGGACACGCTGGGGAGCGTGGGCGCGCTCCTCCCGGGCGTGACGATGAGGCTTGTCGATGAAGATGGCAGGGACACGCAGCCAGTGGGAGAGGCTCTCCTGAAAGGCCCCACGGTGATGCTCGGGTACTACAAGAACCCGATGGCCGACAAGGCGGCGTTCACAGAGGACGGGTGGCTCCGGACGGGTGACTCCGTCAGGGTTCAAGATGGGCTCCTTTATTATGTGGACCGCATGCAGGTGAGTTTACAATATTCTCCGGTGTCTCTTTGATCACTTGCAGTCCGGTTCTTCCACCTGAAACGACATGGGAATCGGATGCATCCGAAGACATCCACTTAGTCTCTGAAGATGTCAGGATGTTTGCTAACCGTACTCCTTGTCTAGGATGTCATCAACAATGGAGCCTCCCGCGTGTTTCCCTCAGAACTGGAGACAGTTCTACGGCAGCACGCCGCCGTATCTGATGTTGCAGTGATCGGTGTGCCTCGTGGCGATCAGGGGAGCGTACCCAGAGCTTTCGTTGTCTTATCCCCACAGGCGACCAGCCAGGGAGCAACGACCGACATCATTGAGCAGCAACTGATCGAATTTGTCCACCAGAAGAGCGGCAAGGGTCTAGCTGGAGGTGTGCAGTTCGTCAAGGCCATCCCCCGAGCCCCTGTAGGAAAGATCTTGCGTAGGGAGTTGGAGAAAATGGCCAAGTAGATTCAGAAATGGAGTTTGTCAGTCGGAGGCCTTTTTCAAATTGTCCCCCATCACGGGTGGAACGCTGTCGTTGGTCACAACTGGACGTGTTCTGTATCCCTCTATTGAACCAACAACATGCGTACGTTTACATGTGTCTTGGCGGCGCGGGCCCAGGTTGCTGCCTAGCGACGTGGACCCACGCTGTTGGCTGGCTCTTAGATATAAATCATAGAACATAATTCACGACATGAGCCAGCATTGGTACCTGTCTTCTCATCCCAAACCTTCAGCCGCCTAGTCAAGATCCTGCACCAAATGTCCGAAGTGCGTCCACGAAGACCGTCAACCGGCGGCAAGGCCCCAACCAAGGTTCGTGTTCGTCTCGCCGTCGAAGAGGCACCAAGCCACGACGGCGCACCCTGCTTCAGCATATGGAGATATTGCGATCCCTTCCACCTCCCTGAGAAATGGCCTCCCGTAACGCCTCCCGCCTCCCAACGTCCCAAACGGGCCCTCCAGATCTACGACACGACGCCAGGTTCCGATGACCCGGTCCACCTCAAAGCCTTGGCCGAGACATTGTACGGCAAACTGGACATGTGCAACTTGGACGAGGAGACCCGTATCGACGTTTGGGGCATGCCACTTCCTCTTGAGACACCCGATGAGGACAGAGTCGCCAAGTGTCATGCTCACTCTAAGGTCGAAATTGTCTGGCGGAAGATTGATAGTGACGGGGAGTTTCGGATGCCGCCACGCAAGTTTGTTCCCCAGTGGCACCGGGTCATGCTCATTATAGACCGGCCCATGACCCAATGGGACGAGGACGAAGGCGGAAGCTTGAGCGTGGGATGGGATTCTCGCATAGAATATCTTCAAGAGCAGGCAGGCTGGGGAAATTACGATGTGGTACCGGAGAGGAGACCGATTAGCTACGATCGTCGCCAGGTGACAGAAGAGTTGGAGTGTCTGGTATATAGCCTGTCTGGGTAATCCAATAATTCGCTCGAGAAAAACAGTTGTGACCTCATGGTGCTTGACAGCTCTGCAAAAGCCCTCCTACCGGTTTAGATTGTGTCTCCCTCCTTGTCATTTAGTCTCGAAACATACTCAATCCTCTCTAAGACCGGTCTGTTGTCTAGGAAAACCTGAAACCGAGCCAACTTCCCAGCCTCCTCGCCTTCCGTGACCAGGTGAGCGAGCGCAGATGCCGGAATCGTGATTGTTTGGTTTTCGGGGTCACCCTTGGCTCTGTACGATATTTTGACAGTGAACCAGACCTTATTATCTACCTTATCTGCATTAAGGCGTGAGATCCAGCTCTTGAGGAGGCATGAGGGGAGCAGAGACAACCTACCAAAGGTGACAGGCACATGCTTCATGTACGAGAGAGCACTGAAGGCGGGCACAAAGCTTTGCTGGATTTCTTCAATTCCGTGGAGAACGGGGTTGTTGGCGAACTGCAGCTGTGCACCCTTCGCGAAGATCTTGGGGTGTTCCGTGATGTCCAGAGAGTCGAATGCCACGAAGTTCTGCGTAACATCAATTAGCTTTCCGTTCACTTTTGATTACCACAAGGTCCATGCGGTTTAACAGACATTCAAGAGCCACGCCTCAACTTCACCTCGCGTGTTTGGCAGCGTCGATGGAACAGCACTCATGTTGATGAAACAAGTTCGGGTGATGAAATAAAATTAAACACGAGATCTGGCAAGAAAGTGAATGAGCTTGTTTATTCTAATGTGTAGATACTCCTTTTATACTGTAGCAGGCGCACCTGTCTCTATGCGTGGTTGACACCATCTTCCCGCAGCAGTCAGCTTACAAATAACTCTGATAGGAATCCTTCCAGAGTGGGCTGCGTGATCCTTTCAGCCCTGTCCCCTCTTAGCTTAGAAATCCGAACCCCCCAATAGTTCCCCCCAACCTCCCCTACCGGCATTATCTCAATGGCGTCAACAGAGCGCCCGATGGTTTTTGTGCTGACGCGGATTTAGCCGGCCCGTCAACAAGGACCTCCCCCGGGAACGGAATCTTGGCTAGTCCTCTGGCCCAATCCAGCGCCAGAATAGGCGCCGTTTCCGCGCCCCTCGACCATCGCAGCTTCTTGACGAGGTTTCCCAGACGGCGCACTGCGTGGCGGTTGCAGGTGATGGTGGTGTAGCCTGTCTTCCAGCCGAACAAGAAGGACGAACAGTTCGTCTCGTTCAAGGTCGGCTCTACTGCGAGTGCCACCTTCGGCAACGTGCCTTTGGCGACTTCGTCCTGGACATGTGGCCTGCGGAAGTCCTCGACAATGCGGATTGGCAGTTGGAGATCTGCTGGTACGGGATGGCAAGAGTATTTCTCCAGCTGGGCGATGAGCTTCTTTCGACGCTCCTCTGTGGTTGGGCTATCCTTTTGAGACAATGGCCAGCCGTCTTGCTTGAGGACGCGTGCGAGAAAGGACATTTTGTCATCCTGTTTCCCTCGTAGGGTTTCCTGTCCCAGGAGGATTTCTAACCTAGCGACTTCGTCTTCGGTGGAAGCGTCATAGACCATCCGCAGACATGTTTCTGCAGCTTCACGGGTACAGACGAGGGTGTGCCCTTGCAAGATGGGGTAGAGGGAGTTTCCAAGTCGCGGTCCATGCTCGGCCTCGTCGGTAACGTCTTCGAGGATCTTGGGGCGCCATTTCCTCTGGGAGCCGTGATTATGGCAAATGTCGGTGGTTAAAGCGACAAAAATGGAAGTGTCTATGTTGAGAGTTGGTGTCAATGGCGGCGGGTTGATCGAGCTCCCAAGGTCCAGCAGGTTCGTTATAGCAGTCTCCAGGGGTGGAGGAGCGTGATGTGTTGTCTCGGCACACTCGATAACTAGAGGAATCTGGTCGTCCCCTAAACTCTGCACCCCTCGGAGAAACCTGTCGATAGCCGGCTGGCGACCACTATGGATGTTTGGTAGAACCATCCGGATGCGATGACTGTAGCCTCCGTGAATCTCTCGGGCTGCAACTAAAAGTGACTTCACGGACTTGAGGATTTCGATCTGTGTTTCGTCATCGTCGATGACTTCTTGCAAGTCGGGGTCGTCATCCTCGTCATCTGGTTCGTCCCAAGGAAAATCTGCCTCGGCCATCTGAACCAGCAACCCCCTTTCCGTAGTACTGAGAACCCTCAGCCACTCATGGCCATTGTCTACTATGGCACTCACGAAGACTGAGCTCTGTCCAGAGGCGTCCGTCTTGCTGTATGGCACAGCATAGCGGAACCATGTCACCGAGCGACACTTCTTGATGGCCACCCAATGGTTCTCATAGGACGACAGCTCGCCTTCGAGGAGCCTGAAGTCGCGGTGAAGAGCCCCTTCGGCCTCGGGCTCTTTCAGCGGCTCTCTCGTGCGTTGCAGAAGCGCTTCTGCTCGGGTTTTCTGGTTCGAGTTTGACTGCCAGAACGTGCTGAAACCGGGGATGTATGCGTGCCAGTGATTATTAACTTTCTCAGCCTCTTTTTCGACGGCAGATCGGAGCAGGTCCAGCTCTGCGCAGAGCACTGTGCTGCGGTTGAGAATGTCTTCGGCTGCCTTGACAAAGCTTTCGTCGATATCTGTAGTTGCGACATGCGACGGCCTGCCATCTGAGACGCGACCGTCCTGGTGATCTGGCTGAAGCTGGACGCCATGCATTTTGACTGTTGTAATTAAACTCCAAAAATATGGAAGCGTGAGATGTTCGTATTCGTGCTTCCCGGAGGCCTTGTAACGCCTCAACCGACTCAGCAGTAGCTATTTGTTTGATAATTTCGCATGCAAGGCTCCTTGAGGTGGGCCGTCTAAGTTCAAGTCGTCTTTTCGGGGTGCAAAAGGTTGGAATCCACCGGAGAGGTTGGGTGCAGGTCGGGCGGGTTCGCGTCGTTATCACAATGTGGATGAGTCATGATATGGTGAAAACTGCCGATTCTTTCTTTGGGTGTTGTAGAAGGCTTCAAAATTCGTCTACAGCTGGGCAAACATATAGTGAAGCAGGAGCGATCGCTGGGAATTCCAGATGATGTGAGTCTTCGGAATGTTCGATGCGGACGATGCATGTGTCAACGGAGCATGACGATGATGACCGTTGAAGCCTGGAGTGGAACACCCATGGACTGACTGGTGGACCCCGAAAGCATATAGCGAGTGTTTTAATTGGATGGTGGAGGTGGTCCGTACGGTGCGAGCACAGATCTTTGTTATGCGGCACCGTGAGGGCAGGATGACATAATCCGGGAAGCCTTACGTCAGCCATCCTTCCTCTTCCTCGACTTTCACGATTGCCTCACTTCAAACAGGCAGGAACCAACACCACATCTCGGCTGACCATGCGAATGGCATCGAAAATAACAAGATCATTATCGTCATCATTAAATCTATCTAAAAAATAACACCTTGTTTCCCGGTGTACACCAATGGTATATGGCTCGCTTATGCCGCTTTCATGCAATTTCTATGCAACGCTTGCAATCGACCACGATTCAACAACATCGGCAAGCGTCTGGTCGCTTCCGACATTACCTGGGAACACGACGTACGGCACTCCGCGATGCCGGCTCGTTTCCTCGTCGCATCTCCACAAGGGCACACCCGGGGCGGCTTGGCCCAGGATGCGCGCCCGCCTCATCTTCAATCCTTTGGTCGCCGCGTCAGATGATGTGATACCTCCCTTCGCAATCAGATAGCGCGGCCTGACGTCAATCTTCTCGACCAGCTGGACGAGCGCACGAGCGACCTTGGATCCGATCTGGAGCGAGCTCAGGGCATCGTGACCCTTGATGAGCTCTCGGGAAGTCATGACGAGAACATCCTCGCCCGCGCTCAGCTTCTTGGTGGTTTCCGTGGCTGCGGCCTCGACAACCTCCTCAGCTGCCTCGTCGGATGCTACCAGATCGGCAACGTCCAGCTCGATCACCGCTAGCTTGTCGCCCCGTCTCTCCCGAAGGACCTTCAGCTGGGCTGTCGTCTTCGGCACGTAGGACCCAGCGACGATCAGTCCACCCGGCTGCTTGGGCTCGGTGACCGACACGCCAAGGTCAGCCATGGTCAGCGGCGGAATGCCCGTGATGCCGAGACGCGACGAGACAAAGGCAGCGCCGGTACGGAACAGGTATCGCCTTCCGCTCTTGTTAGCCTCGAGCAGTCCTGCCACGAAGACGTGCATATCAGACTCCGCAGCGGCGTTGACGATGACGACCGTGTTGGATCCTGCAGCCGCTGAGAGCAGCTTCTTCGCGACGCCAGCAGGCCCACCGAGACGGATATCGTCGAGGGTCACCGACAGGAAGGAAGACTCGTCAAACCGATGACCACACTTCTCCAGGATGTACTTGCGGAGGTTCGAGTTCTTGTATCCAAAGGTGGCATCCTGCGCGAACGGTGTGTGGCTGGCAGGCACGAGAACATCGCCCTCCTTGACGTAGTGAACGTCGTTGATGGTCAATCGCCCACCCTGGAAGAAGAAGGGTGTCACGACCCACGCATCAAACTTGCCCAACGCCTCCTCAGCGGCCTCTGGCTCCTCTGGAAGATGGCCACGAAGAGTGGAGTCGCCTCTGAGCACAATCTCGAAAGCCCTGCCGGCCTTCTCGGCAGCTTTCTTCACGTTTTGGCAGATCTCAAGGATCAACTGGCGCGCCTCGGCGGAAGGAAGAGCGCGCGAGTTGGTCAGAATGAAGAAGCCCTTAGGGTTGAGGCTGAACTCGTAATCCAGGGTCGCAGCATCCCAGACAGTCAAAACGTCAATGTCGTTGCAGGTCTGCGTGCCTGTTGGGTCGTCGTCGAGCGCGATAAGCACAGGGACTTCGCCGTTGTTGACAACCTTCTGGGTCGAGCTGATGACGTCGTCTGAATACTCGGCGGGCAAAGCGTCGAGTGTCTTTTGGGCTGGCAGAGCCTCGTCTTGGTCAACGACCGGCGAGGCAGCGGCATCGCTCTTGTTTTCCTGCTTGGGTCCAGCGTTACCAGACACAGAGATGCCGGTCAGCTCCCATAGCCTCACCACGCCAGCATCAGATTCCTTCGTCCAGCCATGAGCAGCGCCGGAGAGATACAGAGTGTGGGCGGCGGACGAGATCGGGGCGAAGTAAGTAAGGCGCTTCGCCTCGTCAAGCACAATACCGAGATCCTTGACGAAGATTGCCAAGGCAGAGTGCGGTGTCCAATCGGCATCGAGCATTTGAGGTACCCTGTTCTCAAACATCCAGCTCCAGCCAGCGGCGTTACCCAGGAGGTCGAAGACGCGTCTGGTGTCCAGGCCCAGGCGAGCAGCGAGGGCCATGGCCTCGGCAGCTGCTGCAATGTGAACACCGGCGAGCAATTGGTTGATGAGCTTGACCGAAGATGCAGCTCCAACACCACCCTGGACATGGCAAAGGTTGCTGGAAGTTCCAGTCATGGCCATCAGGGGAGCGTTGACCTTCGAAATGATGGCATCGTCCCCAGAGCAGATAATAGTCAGGGTACCGTTCGCGGCACGAACGACGCCTCCACTGACAGGCGCATCGATCAAGCTGATGCCCTTGCCGAGGTTGGTAAGCTTGCTCTCAAGCTCCCGCACGAATGATGGCGGTACCGTGGAGCTAAGGATAACAATGGCACCATCCGGGAGTACTTCAGCAGCCTTGCCAGATCCAAACAAGGCATCGTCAGCCTGGGCGGCATTCTGGACCATCAGAACCAAGAGGTCGGCGCCCTTTGCGGCATCGGAGGGGCCGCTGGCCTTGGTCGCTTTGCCGCCCGTGGCCACAAACTTGTCAATCGCTGGCTCATAGACGTCGTAGCCGTGGACCGGGAAGCCAGCGCGAAGAAGGGACCCCGCCATACCCTGACCCATTGCTCCCAGACCAATCATACCGATCTTGGAGATCTCCAGCGGCGTGCTGCTGGGGGTAAGCTTTTCTTGCGAGGTGCTGACCTGGCCAGCCTGCTCCTTCACGAGTTCCGGGTTTCCCGGGAGGAAGACGCGCACGAGACCCGCATCGTCATCCAAGCCGAGTCCCTGGGCGGCGCCCTGGATGTACAGCTGCTCTGCCGTTGATGCGAGTGGCACTGGGAACTGCAGTGTCCTGGCTGTAGAGACAACGATGCCCTATTTGATTCGTTTAGTTAACCATGCAGAAGCAGGGGGCCGAGGATGATGCTCACCATGTCCTTGACGAAGATGTTAAGAGCGGACAGAGGAGTCCAGTCTCCGTCAAGCATGTGCGGTACGCGGTTCTCGAAAGCCCATGAGTTTCCAGCCGCATTCGTGATGATATTATACACCTCACGGGTGTTGAGGCCAGCCTTTGCAGCGAGACCCATGGCCTCGGAGGCAGCGGCAATATGTGTACCAACTAGGAGTTGGTTGACCATCTTCACCTTACTACCGGCACCTGGCCCGCCGGGAATGATGTACAGCTTCTCCGACATGTCGTGAAGAATCTTGTCTGCGCGCTGCAAGGCTACTGAGGTGCCCGCAGCGAAGATTGTGAGAGTGCCCTCAGCAGCACGCTTGGTTCCTCCCGATACAGGGCCGTCGACGACGAGCACGTCGCTTCGGCCCTTTTTGGCAATGCGATCTGGCAGCGCCTCATGGTACGTTGGCGGCACCGTCGAGCAGAGCAACACGGTCGCATGCTCCGGTAATGCTACAAAAAACAGGTCAATCAAACGCTGCACGGGCTATGACCAAGGCATTCACTCACTCTCAAGAGCACCCGTCTGATGATTAAAAAGTATGTCATCGATCTGCTGCGCATTCGCAGCCATGCAGACAAGGATGTCGCTGGTCTTAGCGACCTCCCTTGGAGACGACCCAACTGAACCGCCTTGCGCGACGAACTTCTCTGCGCTGGGAGGATACACATCGAAGCCCTGGACTTGGTATTGCGGCTTCTTCACCAAGTTGCACGCCATGCCGAAGCCCATGGCCCCGAGGCCGATGAAGCCGACGCGGGTGACGTCGGCGCCGTTGGAAGCCATCTCGAATGAATATTATGTAAACTTGGCTCCTTCGATCCGCGGGCAGAGGGTCATCCGAAAGTCACAGCAACTTTCCCGAGACCGGCGGGAATATTGGAGTCGCAGCGATCTTATACCCTGACTGCATTCCCCAGGATTCGGTCAAGAGTCCGGAAATCAGCGGCCGGGAATGTCGCGCAGCCAGCATACCGCAGCGACAAGGGAACACCACATCCGAGGCCGTCCACACAACTCTCCACACGTCTCGTTGCCGCAGCCGCAACCCCTCTTGTTAGAGGCGAGGCACACGACAGACAGATGGGACGAATAATGGAGCCGGCACTGGGCCACTTGACCAAGTGCAAGCACGAAAGGTCACTAACGGCGCCAACACTTCTCTAGGAAACCAAGAGTGGACGGATTGAGTTTGAGCAGGTGGAGGTTTGGCCACCCCCGCACGGCACGAAGTCCGCCCCGCTTATAAACAAAGGAGATGCACGCTGCCCGGCGAATCTTTTCCCTCTTTTCTCCCCTCGGTCATCTTTCCGCCTGTGCGACTTTGTCCACTCCGTCCACCTTCCTTTCCAAGACCCAGAAATCTGCCCGGACTTCCTCCCTTCGGACCATGAAACGTGCGAGAATCGACGGTCCGGACAAGACCCCGTCCTCGGGGGGCCAAGCCGGCCAGCAAGTCCACATGCCAAAGATCTCTAGGAAGATACGCGCCTGTAAGCTCCGATGCCTCCGATTCACTTCCTCCGAGCTGTGTCTCCCCTGTCTGGCCCTGTCGCCGCGGAAGAAATTAGCTTGCTGATAAGAGAAACACAGGCCAGGAATGCCAAAATCGTAAGATCAAGTGCGGCATTGAGCCCGGCCAGCAGACGTGCGCCCGCTGTTCACGTCTCGGTCTGCAATGTGTCGTCAACAAGAGCCTCCAGACCCTCCTGGACAGCGAGAATGAGTGGAAGACCAAGATGGAGATGCAGCTGCAAGCTCTCCAAGCCTCCATGATTGAGGTTCAGCGCCACCTCAACATGCCGCCGCTCATGCCCCTCCAGGGCTTTCACGAGGGCGGGGGCATGTCTCAGAGTCCCGTGAACGTTGCTGGGTCACAGAGCAGCCCCGGCACAGGCCCATCACCAATTCGCCCTCCAGACGTCACGGCGATGACGAGAGAAAACTCACCAGAGATTCCAATCGCACAAGACAATGGCGAAGACCAAGCTATCGTGAGTGCGCCAATGGCTAGCCTCTTCGAAGTGACCAAGCTACGGAACATCCGGAGCGACCCCGGGGCCCGGGCCCACCTTCCGGTGGATCGGACCTCGAAACCCGATTTCTTCGACCAAGGCAAATTTAGCCTCCAAGAGGCGGAGCAGCTTTTCTCCACGTTTCGTGGGACCCTTAACGCCTACTTGTGGGGAGGCATCGCACTCAGACACGAGACCCTCGCGGCTACGCGCTACGCCTCTCCCCTTCTCACTGCGGCTATACTCGCAGTAACCGCCTTACACGCCCAGGATGAAGGCCGTGCCTTTGACACGTGCTATCCCATCTTTCTCGAGCTAGCGAGCCAAGCAGTCTTTGACCGATATCACACGTTGGACGATGTCCGAGGTCTCTGTGTGGGGGCGTTCTTCCTTTCCGACTTGAGCTGGAAGCTGAGTGGCCTGGCCGTTCGGATAGCCACCGAGCTGAACCTCCATCAGTTCTGCGCCAAAGCGCTCAACAAGGGTTCATCAGAGTATGTCGAGCATGCAAGGCTATGGTACTTCTTGTATGTATGCGACCACCACTTCAGCATCGCCTACGGAAGGCCGCCAGTCATCAACGAGGATGCCAGCATCGTCAACCATGAGGACTTTTTGAAGCTGCCGGGCATCACGCAGGCAGATCATCGTCTACACAGTCAGGTTGGTGTCTTTATCATTTTGAGTCGCGTTTTCCATACGTTTGGCCCAGACAGGTCAAGACAAGTTGGCAGAGACGAGTTCGTCCAGCTGAAAAAGTTTGATGATGAACTCTGCTTTTGGAAGACTAAATGGGAAACTCGTCTAGGTAAGTCCCCCCTGGCCTCTTTTGGAAAAGCAATTTACTGACCATCCCCAAGAAGCGGATAAGTTCATCTCAAAGTATCCCGCCAAGGGCGTCATACTTCACTATCATTTCGCTCGTCTCCTATTGTACTCCGTCTGCTTACGCGGCCTGAACGCGTCGAACCCATCAGACCAGTATGCTGTCTGCGACGAGCGCCGCAGCTTCATTAACACCGCCATCACGAGTGCGTCGGCCGCCCTGGAGCTGATTTTGACAGACACGGACATGCGCCGAGCAGTCATCGGCGTACCCCTGTACCTGTTGACCACCATCGCGTACGCCGCCATGTTCCTCATGAAGGTGTACATGCAATGGAAACCGGCCAAGGTGGATATACGTTACGACAGCGTCGTCGACCTCATTGAACGGATCGTCGTCTTGTTGAAGGAGCAAAGCCGTTGTACCCGCCATGTGGCCCACTACATTGGTCACGGCCTCAACAATATGCTGCAGAAATTCAAGGAGCGAGGTCCGCAGGAGCAATATTACATCGCGAGCGGGCAACAGCCGGGTGCTGTCGGAACCGCCATGCCAGGCCAGCCTGTGCCTCAATGGCCAGAGCAGATGGAGCCGACCGACTGGGAAGGAATCTTCAACGGGGGCATAATGAATTTTGGCATGCCGGAGCAGTATCAACAGTACGGGCTACTGAGCGACCTGAATTCGGGATTCTAAATGTCGTCATCAATAATAATGAAATCACGATATCCATCAAAAACACCCACTTACACCTCGCTTTCTGGCGTTTCGCATGCAAACATGCCTTCTCGTGATGCCTTGTCCCACGCGGTTGACCGCGAGCGGGCAGAAGTCCGCGCGCCGAATGCCTCGGACTAAACACCGCACCACACCCAAACACGGCATTTGGACTGCCGGAACAAAGGCCGCGCTGTCTTGGCCCCCTCATTTGGTGGATCTAGAACACGCGCTGGTGTCACCAACAGTCCAATCACGCCTCCCCGGCCCCAGCATCCACGATCAGGCAGACTAATCCTGCCAAACGCCAGACTATTCGCCCACACCAGGTCCGGAATGGGTTCGCTTCACGTTCGCTTCTGGTTCTAACGCGGGTCCACGAACGCCTCCCAGGCTCCTCCCCCAACAGTCTACCCCGTGGGGGAATAGGGACGTGTGCCCGGAATACCCCGGGTCCCGCCAGTCGCCAGCACAAGACACACGCCAGACACGACTCGTGTTTTTGACGTTATATATCAGACGTCTCGTTAAGAAGACCTTTTGCCACAGTTCAGCTGAAAGGGCCAGGCAAAAGTTTCATCGGTCTTTTTTCGAACCTCTTTTCCCATCCTACCGGATTTTTGGTCGACCAACAACAAACTGCGAGGTCGCATTCTTACCAGCGCATTGAACAGACTGCGACCCCTGTTTTGCGCTCCACTTTCCCTCCTTTCCCAAGGCGGTCTGCCTTTTCGAAGAGGGAGAAACCTTCACCTGTCGCGTCTTCTGTTTCTCTTCCCGCGGCTCAATTGATACGATAACCACGACGAAAAGCAGCCGCGTTGGACGGAGAGAAGCAGCGACAATGAGCGAGGAGCACGATCGGAAGCAATCCGTCGAGATGAAGGAAGACAAGAACGCCGTCACCGTCGACGCGGACGGCGAGCTGGCGGAGGCGCTGAGGAACTACGTCCCCGGCACGCAGGAGGAGAAGGCTCTGGTCCGCAAGATTGACTTCTACCTGATGCCGATTCTCTGGATTGTAAGGTTTTTCTATTTCTTTGGAAGGTATTGGTCTTTCCCCGAGTATTTTGCTAACTTGTGATGTTAGATGTACATCTTGAACTACGTCGACCGCACAAACATCGTAAGTTACTGTGTCTTTCTCTCGAGTGAAAAGTCACCGGCTGGCATCCAGTGTCGCATGGACCACCGCACCGATGTGGCGAGTCAGCCACTCATGGCGTCGTCCATGTCCAATGTCAATTTCAGGAGATCTACTTGATCGATCTGCCACAACTTGAGCCTCTGGGGGATTCTTTCAAATCATGAACAACACAATGCTGACCCCTATTCATAGGGAAACGCCAAAATCGCAGGCATGCAAAAGGATCTTAGCCTGACCGACGACGGCTACGCCTGGGTCCTATCGATCTTCTTCTTCGGCTACCTCATCTGCGAGGTACCTTCAAACATGATCCTCTCCCGCAGTCGACCTTCTCTCTTCCTGCCGGGAATCATGCTCGTCTGGGGCGCACTCTCAGCTCTCATGTCGGTCTCGAAAAGCTACGGCGCTCTCCTCGGCTTCCGGTTCGTCTTGGGCTGCATTGAGTCTGGCTTCTTCCCGGGTGTCCTGTACCTGCTCAGCTGCTGGTACACAAAGGCTGAGCTGGGCAAGCGATTTGCCATCTTCTACACGGCCGCAGTTCTCTCTGGAGGTACGCAGCCCCGATCACACACAAGATAGATCTTCTCGCTAACCCTTCCCAGCTTTCGGCGGTCTCCTCGCCGGCGCAATCACCGCAAACCTCCACGACGCGCACGGCATCGCAGGCTGGCGCTGGCTGTTCATCGTCGAGGGCGTAGCCACCGTCGGCGTCGCCCTCTTCGCCTTCTTCATCCTCCTCGACTACCCCGCCACCGCGAAGCAGCTCACCCCCGCCCAGCGCCAGCTCGCCTCGATCCGCATCATCGCCGACGGCATCGCCTCCGGCGCCCAGAGCACGCAGCGCCTCACGCACTGGCAGGCCTTCGTCGCCGCCGTCTCGGACCCGCGCACCTGGATGTTCCTCGTCCTCTTCATGCTCGACGTCGGCGCCGGCACAATCTCCTACTTCATCCCCACTATCACCCTCACCCTCGGCTACGACACCGTCACCGCGCAGTACATGACGGTCCCCATCTACGCCGTCGCCTCCGTCTGCCTGAACATCGTCGCCTGGAGCTCCGACCGCCACGTCGAGCGCCGCTGGCACGTCGCCGTCCCCCTCGGCGTCGGCTTCGCGTGCGCTGTCGTCTGCGCCGCCGTGCAGACCCCCGTCGTCCGCTACGTCATGATCTGCTTCGTCGCCGCGGGCATCTGGTCCGCCCTGCCCCTCGTGCTGTCCTGGACCAGCGGCACCATCAGCCTGCCCGCCGAGAAGCGCGCCATCGTGCTCGCGCTCGTCAACGCGTTCGGCAACTTCTCGAGCGTGTACGGCAGCCGTATCTGGCCGAGCAAGGACTCGCCGGCGTATCACGTCGGTTTCGGCGTCACGGCTGCGTTCCTTGGTGCGGGCATGATTATTGCCATCTTAATCCCGATTATGATCAAGATGGTCAACTGGAAGGGCACCAAGGCGGAGAGGGAGCTTGCTGTTGCGACGGAGGTGGAGCGGGATTAAAGAGGGGAGGGAAGATACCTGGTGTGTTATGTGTTTGGTTTTACGACTAGGATACCTTTTGAGGCTGTGAGCCCATGACTTTTAATGAGTAGCTTTGTGCGCTTTGCCCATTCATCTGTCTAATGAATGATGTGAAGTGGTGCAGCTTGCCCTGATGAAACTTGTTTGTTTGCCGCAGAAACTCATAGATGATTCAACTGCCAGCTACCACGGCCACGGTAACAAGCGGTTTCGCTGCTGACTGACACATGATCGTAAGGAAAACATCGTGTAAGAAACACAGGGCTTTATTGACGGAAACACACAAGATTATTATTAGCCAACATGGGTCCACCGCCAACTGGGATCTGCTGGTGGACCGCTTCTCAAAATCACATGGTAACAAACCAGTCAAACACGCAAGATTATTTTCTGGGCCGTCCCGTTTGCTTCGGTCCCTCCCCACACACTCCCGACCCGCCGCCAGCGGTATAGACTCACTCCAACACCGTTCAGTAGACGCAGTTGCACTCATATCCTGCCGGAGTTACATTCTAAACAATCGTCAGTGCTGGCTTTGAGCTTGATTACGAAAACCCAAGATGTCAGGGAGGGTAAGGGTGTTACGTACGCCAAGGGAGCGGCCGGGGCGGCGGTCTCAGCGGAGCGAGCCGCTTTGGTAATATATACGGTCTCTTTCACGACGACGGCGGGGGCGGCGGGAGTCTCAGCGGCCTGAGCCAACCGGGTGACATATACAGTCTCTTTCTCGACGGCGGGGAGCCGAGGTCGATCAGGCTCCCCGAGTCCGCTCTCGATCGCAGGCGGAGCAGGGCTGTATTGGTCCGGGCTGTATTGTTGACGGTATGGCCCTTTCGGTTGTGGGTTCTTCTTGGCGGCGAGGTTGGGAAAAAGGAAATCGAAAAAGCCCTGGAGCTTGACCTCATCCTCCTCAGCCCAGTCATTGGTGCCGTTCACATCCCGCTCGTACAGGAAATTTGGCTTGGCAGCAGGGGCTGTGGCGGTCGCGTCATGGGGAACGCGGGCAACGACGCCAACCGTGGCGACGGTCACTGCCATGAGAACGGAAGTCTTCATCGTAAGGAATGGGAATGATCTGGGAAGGCGGAGAGAATGGCAAACGGGAAATGCAGCTGAGAGGTGGTGGTTGGCGGTAGAGCAGGCGACATCTGGGACCAAAAGGGGGAGAATTCATGTCCTTTTCATAGTCATGGGAGCATCCGCCAATAGCGAAAGCAACAAACTCCGCTGCTTCAGCCATAAACCCATAGACGAATTTCGCGATCCATATCGTGTTATTGGAGGAACCTCGCGATCCTCTCAAGTCCCGGAGAAGTTGCTGCACGTCGTGAAGGCAAAGCAGCCACGCCTCCGGCACTTTCTTGCTAATCCGGCACTTTGGTTAGGCTTGGCGGCACATGCTTTTCCCGTTCACGAGGTGGAGGGAGGCTTGAGAAAAGGCTCACTTTTCTCGGCATACCCTTTGAGACGAGGCTGGCGATCAAGCTTTTGGTGTGCGTCTTATTGATGCCAATCACACCTTTGGGTTCAATAAATGCCCAAGAGAGATTTCCAGCGCGACCTAGGCCAAATCGTCAATGAGGTGTTGAAGAATCTGGAAGGGCCTCTTCGAGTCCCGCTTTACTTTAACTTCTCATTTTCAATTTATTGCCATTCCCCTTCCAAGGTTGGCCATGTGGCGTGCATGATGTGCACATGCAGCCTGATATCCGCCTAATGTGAGGCCTGGCCAATTCTGTACTCTTTCACTGATATTCTGGACCAACATGACCAAGGTGTTCTGGGTGGCATTTCGTGAATTTCGCCTGAGAAGACTCTCTGAATCTCCCAAGTCCGCAGTGCGGCTGGTTGCGGCCAGTGCTCGTTTGAGCAAAGAATTCCCAGCCCATTCAGAGGGCCAAAGAAGCCGAAGTCACTTTTTGATTCCCGAATTGCGAGATATTGCGTGCGCTTTTTCAGTAGGATCGAAAACTCATCACATGTGTGTATGAACTTTTGTCGATTGGTGATACGGTAGTCAATCGCAGGTCTTCAACAATCGACATTGACATGGCCTCACCCTGTCACTTTCAAGTGACTTGCGCTCAGTCCGACGCATTTTGCAAACTTTGGCGTGCAGAATAAATACTGATTGAGTAATCAAGTGACTATTGACAAGATATTTGTCCCCTAGTTAGAAAACGCGACAACCATAGACTCCCACATGCTTTGGGGAAGCGTCAGGCGTGACAATCAATCGACGGGGGTGTGTTTGACTCCGTTCACAACGTAAGATTACAGTGATATTGCACAGCTTTGGTCTTTCGTTGCTCGGTTTCTAGAGCAAAACATCGCTAGGGGGAAATCAGATCGTATTTTGTACCACAAATGGCTACCTAAGTCGAACAGACTGTCTCATTACCTTGCTTGGGATGTTAGCGTTTGACAATCACTAAAAAGTCGCTGTCAATCTTTGGTGTCATGAACTTCTTCACTCACAGAGGACGCCAGTTCCATTGTTACTTAAATAAGCAGTTAGCCTTGACGTTGGATTAAATAGCAGCTAATTTCGAGCATCCTAGCATTGAAACCTCCATACCTCTCGCCTGCCTTCGTTGAAAATCCTCTTCTACTGAGACCCTGTGTCAAGCTCAACTGAGCTGCTGAGCGCCGATCACATGAGCCCACCCACCTCTTTTGACGTCGAACATACGAGACCAAGAAAGATATAGTGGAGTCGCTTAGCCTCATGGAAACTTCCGAGCAGATTGTGTTGCGGCGGGATTTAGCAAAGTCCTGCATTTTGCTCGAGGCCATCAATTCTCTGAGAAGTGTTTTCGACTGCCCGAAAAGAGAATGTCTTGGCATTCCAAAGGACGAACTGTCGTCCACTACACGTGCAATCTTTCCCCAGAGTCCAGGCACATATGCAGACTTCCAAGACTTCTTGAATCGTCTCGCTGAGGTCTGCAGCTTTGAAAATAGCCCCCGGATGGTTACTGCAATTCTCGTGGAGAAGTCAGGTCAGAACTTCATTTTCCATGCCACTCGCAATGGCGTCAATGGTCTCAAAGACAAGCAAGACCTCAGAAATTCTCTTCAGAGAGTATTGGAAATGATCAGTCGTCTTAAATACACTGACACAGGCGTCCCTGTGAGAGACGTGGCCGATTTTATCCCACTTCATATTTCAATCATCGCAGACCATTCTCAGAGGATCGAAGCATATGCCAGGGATCTGACACGATCAGTTGCAAATTGCAAGAAAGCATCAAGAAACCTGTCTTCGAAGTTTCGCAACGAACTTGAAGCTTTGGATAACAGGTTGAGGGATGCGTCCAAAAGAGATACCACTGGTGAGTGCCACGGCTGCGTCTGAAGTTTCTCGGTACTCTGAACGGCTGACACAACCTCTCACAGAGTTCAGACTTGACCAAATCCTGTGCGCTTGTTCAAAGTTTCTCCATAAGTACAAAGACCATGTGGACGCGCTGGGGAAAGCCCGCCCTGCCATTAGTGAGCCGTGGAAACAGCTTTTTCACTTGACGGGACGACTGCGTTCGTACTACAAAAGTCTTTGGCGGTTTTATGACGCGAAGCAATGGTTTCCAGAACTCTTCGAGAACTTTGAAGTCAACGTCGTAGATCCAGCACAAGTCGCACCGGTTCCATCCACGTGGAGTCTCGATCAAGTTCGTAAAGAGTTCAAATCCGAAGGTAAGGATATGTGGGACGAAAAGGACGTTGCCATGGTACATGAGAAGATAAAGGAGCTCTCTGTAGAGCCTCCTGGGCGTTTCAACCGTATTGTACATGCCGAAGTGCACCTCGCGAACTGGTTTTTCAACGAGAGACTTGGAGGGAAGAAGCCGTCAGAGAGTCAGGCACAGGCCTGTTTCTTCCGGGGATGGGGATACGTGGCGTCAAGTAAACCGTGCTGCCGGTTCTGCTATGATTTCTTCGCCCTTGGCAGCACTTCGTTTCTCTGCCGAAGTGCTCATTTCAAAACCTTTGCAAGATGGACCCTTCCCGAATTCAGCCTCTGTCGCAGTGAGGAAGCCAAGAGGCAGCTTGAGACAGCTTACAAGGTGATGGACAATCGTGTGAGGGATCAAATCAGGGTGAAGTTGGGGAAACTCGAACCCGAGTCAGCTGAGAGGCGCAACTGTTCGGAGGACGACTTTTCCGATTTAGAATGAAAGAATTGAGGGAAGAGGGGCCTGGACGGCATTGGGCGGAAACGTGTAAAGTCGGAGACATTCAATTATTCAATAGTTAAGTGGTATCAGTCAGTAACCCGTGATTTAAGCTTTTCTGGGTTTCAGTAACATATCTTGCAGTAAGCCGCCGGCACGACTCACAACCTACAAAGATGTTTCCGCATCATCAGTTCTGCTCTGAAAGTCTCTTCATGACGCCTAACTTAGGTTATTTGACTAGTACAACCCGGAAATCACCGGTGTTGTTGCGTCAACCTTACTAGTTACCTTTGGCAGTCGAACAGCTAATGAGCCTGAAATCGTTAGGGTTCGGTTTAATGGTAGTGTAGCGAGAGAGCCTCTATCCCATCGAGTGCTGAATGACGCCACTACATATTATACCGACAATTTCTCCAAATAGTCTCTCACTGAATTTTTTAACTACCTAGTAGTCTAAATAAACTGTCGATCTCTCGGAATAACAGACGACTTGCTGCTAGCCCACATACCTATGTACTGGCGTCGTTCAGCACCACTTGATGGGATATTCTCGTTGTCTAGGCCGTAAGGGGGCACTAAGACGTCACCACACTCTCACCCTTAGCCAGTGTACCTAATTCAGCTATAGATGTATAATACCAACCTAGAATACTTTGAGGATACAACGTGAAAATGTCTGTCGTGCTTTGAATTAGCTTGCAACAACCTAGCTAGTGAGAGGTTGCTGGACTGACCACAATTCGCAACAACATGAAACTAACCTCACGGCTATTGCAATGATACCATATGTTCTCACCACTTGATTGTGGGTATGATTCTATGTCATTGTAGAGCGAAATGACTGCAACATGTGACTGTGCATTGTGTGAATTAATCTAGCGGTACTATCATTCTGCTTTGTTAACTCTAGACTCCGGCAACACGTTGACGATGTGCCCCGCATTGCTGACACCATCGATCCTCATTACAAAGTTTTTGCTGCCTTTATTCTATTCTCCTTCGCTAGCTGTGCGAGCTCAATCTTCGAAGCGTAAAGATCAAAGATGTGCGGCAGCCCCGGGTAGATGTGCAACTCCACCTGAACGTTTGCTGACACAAGTCTGCTCGCGTACGTCACTGACTCTGCGCAGAACAAATCCAGCCCCCCGACGTCGATGTATGTGTTTGGAAGGCCTTCTAGGTTCGTTGCCCTCGCGGCAGCAGCGTATTCTGGCACATCCGCCTCCCCTGCCTTCCCTCCCAGGTACGCATTCCACCCAAGTTGATTCTGCAGGTTCGTCCACGTAAGAAATTGACACAGCTCGTTGTCCTTCTCGACTTTCGTCCTATCGTCCAACATCGGATATATGAGCATCTGTTTCGCAAGAGGAGGCGATAGGCCTCGGTCGCGCGCCATCAGAGCCGCTCCCGCCGCGAGTCCACCACCAGCGCTGAGCGCATAGAATCCCAGCCTCTTCGAGTCGATGTTGAGCTTCTCACTGCTCTCACTGAGCCACTTCAAGGTCGCGTAGCAATCTTCCGCGGGAGTGGGGTGCGGAAACTCGGGCGCTAGGCGGTACTCGACCGCAAACATCTGAACACCGGTCTCGAGGGCACACGTCGCAGCAAGGAGGCGACTGTACGGATCGATGTCGCCAGCTACGAGGCCGCCGCCGTGAACATAGATGAAAGCTGGGTGCTTGACTGTCGAGTCCACATCCTTGTGCGCAAACTGGTACACAACAATCTGCTCTCCATCGAACGAGGTGATCTGGTGCTGCGTCTCGACAATCTCCTCGGGGATCGGTCCCTTCAACAACGACGCCAAGCCTACGTTGGTTCTCGCGCGCAGCTGGAGAGCTGTTCTAGCTTGCCCTGGAGGTCTGATGGCAAGCACCGGGCCAGCGGCCTTCCAGAATTCCTTGTCGAAGCTCAATCCCGGCATTTTCGCAGCTCGATGAGACGTCAGATGCTAGCTTGGGGTGGTGGCATCAAAGACCGATGGCAATTTCGGAGGACCGTTCGGACGAGGCAGCTATACAAATACCGGGGAACGCCTGATACTTGAGGAAAGGAAGTTTCAAATCTTGGCAACCAGGCCGGGAACGCGGGAATTATATCATTCGGCATACGCACACTTCTTCCATCAGCTCAGCCACTCGTGCTGGACCCCGCGTGCAGGAACCATAACAACCAGAGTCGCGGCAACTTCGGACGACCAGATGTCCCATGTTTCAAATGACCGCGGGCCGCTGTGACGAAGTCTGTCCGAGCGGCATTACGGCATCACAATCAATCGGTGACGACTGAAAAGCAAAGTTTTCCGTCTTTCTGCGCTCAGGCGTACTCATCCGTGCCCGCCGACCTCAGGCCAGGAACGAACCACGCCAGTCGGAGATGCGCGGGAACGGCGACGCTTGGCTGACTGGGTCGTGATCCTGCCACGTGCGATTGAGTTTGGCTATGCAGGCCGGACACATGAGCTTGTGCAGTGCTTGCGTGTCTAGCTGGCTTTGCTGGATTGTAATGCGTAGTGGAATAAGATGCATTAGAATGCTCATTTAGGACATATGACCTGGATCGTGTCACCACGAACGTTTCCCGCGGCTTTAGTGGTGATTGTTTGTGAAAAAGCAACATGTTTGAGTCACACGGGCTAATGAAGGATATGCAATCGGTCCATGCGCCGTGACGTGTTTCCGGATGTAGTTGGAAATCCGAATGCGAAGGATCAGAAAGGAATCGGGATGGTGGGGACGGCTGCCTGTCACAGCGATGAAGTATTGGAGTAAGCGGGGACTCGGCAGGCATGGGACGGAGGAACTTGAGGTTGAAGATAGGAGATAATTCGTAACCATTTTGTCTATACTGTCCTAAACTCCGAATAGCTATGAAAAGTAACTGGGAAAGTTTGCTCAGTCAAAGACATCAGTAGCATACCGCTCGTTGCGGATGTTATTGAACCACTCCTCCGCCTCCTCCTCAGTCATAGGCTTTCCGTCGTCCTTCTCACTCTTCTCATGCGCAGCCTTCAGCACAACACCCCTCACGCCCTCAGCGACGTGATTAGAGCCGCAGACATAAACTCGAGCACCTTGATCCCAAAGGCTGTAGAGCATCTCCCTCTCCTTCCAGATGCGGTGCTGAACATACTTGCACCCGTCCGAGGCCTCGGGCTTGCGGCTGTATGCCCGGTAGACCGTGAGTACTCCTGCAGCCTCCCATCTGTCAAACTCTTCGCGATACAAGTCATCCGCGGCCGGGTCGCGGCACCCGAAGAAGAGAATAGCGGGCGCTAAGGGCAGTCCATTGCCAATGAGGATTGCACGCTCCTGAAAGAAAGCACGGAAGGGTGCCAGACCAGTCCCGGCAGCGACACAGAGGAGGGGCGTCTTGTCCATGTTTGGGGGCAGCTTGAAGCCTCCTTGTGCTGGGCGGACAGCAATCTGCACCTTATCGCCTGCCGTCAAGGATGAGAGGTAGGATGAAGTTACGCCGATGTGTCTGCCTTGACCTGAAAGTGCGGGCTCGTCCAAGACACCATATGTGAGCGTGGCGACGCCAGGGTCTGCCAGTGGTGACGATGATATCGAGCTTCGAGTACATTGTGGTTAGCATTCTGGCCTGAAAGAAGATGACAAATTGTGTATACTCACTATTGACGGACCCGCATGGGCGGCAGCATGAGAAGAAAGTGATTGAAGGGAATCGTCAACGCGGGAAAGCGCTCCGCGATATCAAGCACAGACAATCGCTTGGTCTTGATTTCGGAGTCGTAGCTATCGCTAGCGAGGTGTTGAAGCTCGCTGCGAACCTTGTCATCCTTGGCCAGCTGCGCTAGCCCCGAGATGTTCCTCTTGGTTGCAGTTTGACACAGCTCAACGTATGAGCTGAGAACGTCCGAGACGGGAATGCTGTTGTTGATGGGCAGCGTAGTTGGGCCCGAAGCCTGAATGATGACGTGCGAGTCCCAGGTCAGATGGAAGCGGCGCATTACTCTGGCGACTGTATCCTTAGGGTTGTGTGGGAGCACAGCCATATAATCACCTGCCGAATAGCGCATGTTGGTCGGTAATTGAATCTCCATATGCCTCTTCACAGGGCCAACATTTCCCTGGACAAGCGGGCGGGAGTCCAGGACAAGTGCGTCTCTGACATCCTGGCGTAGAGTCGACGTTCGTGGAGTTGAGAAGGAGACCGAAATACCCGCGTCAGAAAGGGTGCTGTCGTCTGCTTGAGTCTGCCCACCGAAGCGCTTCACCAGGGCAGGCCACAGCATGTCGTCTTCCCATGCCTCAAAGTCGGAAAACATGTCGCGGTCCTTAGCATCAGTCGTCTCGAGAGGAATCAGCTGAGTTGCACCACGCTCAGCTAGCGATGAGTCGACGAGCTTGGGAATGCGCTGATGTGTCTTCACCCAATCAGCATGTCCTAGAGACTGTCAGCGAATGACTTTGCGTGTAAACTAGTAGGAGAGACTCACCACAACCGTAAACGGCATATGAAACGTTCTCAAGCTCCTTGCCCTTCAGGTTGGTCAACCAGTCAACAAACAGCGCTGCGTTGTGCGGTGGCTGTCCTTCATAGGAAGATGTGACGATGACCACGGGACGATCAGTCGGAAGAGCCTCCCGGGCCGTGTCGAGAGAGTCGACTGTGGCACTAAAGCCGTGCGATTGAGCGTCACTGGCAAGTCGTTGAGCCATGAACTCGCACGTGCCCGAGTTCGAACCGTAAAACACAGCCAGATTCCCGCCCTTCGAGGTGCCGTTGCTCTTAGATGTGGTCTTCTCGACTTGGGTCTTTGGTGCAGCCTTCGCGCTGGCTCCTGTCGCAACGATAGAGCCCGCCAACCGCGCTTCAAGAAGCGCAGGAGTAAGACCTTCTCTCAGAATGGCGCGGATGTAAAAGTCTTTCGGCTTAATGGTAAGCGTCTGGGCGACTTTGAGATCGTAGTTGGGGTTGTGAGCGACAAAGTTGAAGTTCTGGAACAGAACCGCCAGGGCGAGCAGCATCTCTTGCCAAGCGAATGCACGGCCAATGCAACCACGCATGCCTGTGCCAAAGGGGGCCCAACAGTTCGGGAACTCCTTCATCAGACGGTCAAAGTTCTCATCCAGCATCCTCTCGGGCTTGAACTCGTCGGCATCATCACCATAGACCGCCGGGTCAAAGTGGGATTTGGCCAGGTTCGCAACGATCATCTCACCGGCTTTGACGGGGTACTTGCCGCCGATGATCTCATCCTTCATTGCTTCTCTGCCGAAGCCCGGGATAGGAGCACTGAAGCGGAGAGTCTCTCGAAGTACCTGAGTTGAGATTAGTACTGATACTAGGAAGGAGGACGATGACGACTCACAGCAGACAAATACTTCAGCTTACTCACATGCTCCAGACGAATGGGACCGTCTCCGACGACACTGTCCACCTCTTGTTGAACCTTACGATACTCCTCCGGACGCTTGATCATCCAATACATGGTGAAGGCGAATGTCGCTGCAGTGGTCTCGTGGCCGGCAACGAGAAAAGTGATCAAGTTGTCGATGATGCTATCATCAGTCATCTTCCGGCCAGTGACAGGGTCGGTAGTGTTGAGCATAGCCGTCAGTAGATCTTTGCGTCCGTTCGCACCGGTCGGGTCCGAACGACGGGTTTCTAAAACCTCTCTTGCTGTAGTGCGCAGCATGCTGATGTTCTGCTTGAACTTCTTGTCCTGCTTCTTGTAGAACACTTGAGGGAGGACTCGAAGACCCTTGTCGCCAGCTTCCTTCAACACTGCGTACATGGCAGTGATGAAAGGATGCGTTTCTTCGCGGTAGTACGAGTTGAATCGGAAGCCCATGGAACATAGTGCCACAGTGTCCATTGTGAGTCTCGTCATGTCTTCGCCGATTGGGATTGGCGTTGAAGACCCGTGTCGGGCCCACTTCATAGCCAATTGTGCAGCAATATCGTGCATGTCGTCGAACATTCCTCTGATAGAGAGTGGACCGAAAGCTGACATCAGAACTCGATGGGCGACTCCCCAATTCTCTTCTTCCACTCCTTTGGACTATGTGGGGCCGTATTAGAGACTGTCTGCGTGTCAACTCTGTTTGCAGGGAGATTACTTACTGTAAACAAGCCATCGTGGACTGCTTCTCTGAGAATCTAAGACAACTGAGTTAAATGACCATCGATCCAAGATATGAGGCAACACCTACCTCCAAGTCGCCTTCTATACTCTTCTTGAATCGCTTGTCGTCACAAATTTCGTTAACCAGAGCGTGCGTGTTAACCCAGACCAACTTCTGCCCGAGAATGTCTACTCTGTAAATTGGGCCTGAATGAGAGTTAGCAAGGCGGAATGCAACGTTACTTAGTCAAGTACAAGTCAGGATTGGTTGCCCACCATATTTGTTAGCGAGGTGGAGGAACGATCCCAATGGGTACTCCATGTCAATGTCGGTGACATTGCCGAGGAGCGGCACGCGGGGCGGCTCGGGGATTTCGACGGTCTTGGCCGCCATACTGAAACTCTTTCTCGAAGACCTCCGTGATAGACTGAACACTCTGCGTCGCTTCTCGGGTGTTGGGTGTTGTTTGCTCTCAAGGGTTGGTTGGGTTTCCGGCTTTGTGATTGACGACATGATGAGCTACCGGTTCCAGCGACAGAGATTGAATCATATATAGCAGTTTCAACTCGCAAGACACGGCTTCCTGGCCTTGGACTATTTGACGTCGAGGTGAGGTCCCGCTTCATCGCTCGGTGCGCAGGATCATAACGACCGTCGGAGTGACGGAGACGGAGCAGCGGGTAGGGAGTTATTCCTTCGGTGTCCTCGGGACAGGTCGTTATGTGGCTGAGGGAGCAATATTCACGGTTGATGAAATTAGGCCTCAGTTGTTTCTGAAGCAAAATCGTCAGGTTGCTGGGCTTCGTGTCTGAGGATCCGACCTATTCGTAATCTCGTCAGCGCCGCGGACGCCCGTGCCCGGGGTCAAGTGGGGCCCGATCCTGATTTGGGCCGTTAAGCGCCAGGCACTGGCCCGGCCGCACCTCCGCGGCGTCCGTGGCCCACTCTTTGCGGCACTGCCACATGGCATCACTCAGACCAGCCTGCAGCCGTTCGGGACCCTTGATTTCCATACCGAAGACATGTTATTTTCATATGCCGTGACTGGATGAAATGTTGTTGGCTCTACTTAATATTGACGACAGCCCGTCTTCTTCCAGCCAATCATTATGGGCACATTACATGCGCCCAGCGTTGGCGAAAGGAAGGACCGGAGCAATTCATCGTAGTCTAGGGTGCCGGAGATAGAGCGTGAATAGTCCGAATTGTTGAACTAAAGTTGCGTCAAAATGCATCAAGATGATGGTGTAATCTATCATTTGGGTGCTCGATTAAATGCTTGGATCGACTACAAAGACATGCGACGTTCATTCACGCGCGTACCTTATGCTCGAATAAGACGCTGGTATTACGCTTGTCGACGGCTTGTCGACGGAATGTACAAGGTGCCTCTCCAGTTCAATGTTAGCGAATATGATGAATTACGAGTAAGTCAGCCAGGACGGCGGTAAACCTTTGAGTCTCATGTTAGAACATCGAGGACCAATCTTCCTCTGGCTGCAAAGATCGCCTTGCAAGTAAACTAGATTGTGTTACTCCCCAAAGCTGAATCATCATGCCCCCTACTAATGCCTTACTTAAGGGCAGAGAAAGCTTCACAGATTACTGATGCACAGACATTTCCCACAAACGAAGTCCTGGATAAGTCCAATGTAGTTAACGCTACCTAAGATAGGTACCCAAGCTAGAATATGGCCGCAAACACTGTGCGCTTCCTTGTAGATTTCGATCGTTTTGCGTTGTGACCTTTCGCGTTATATTTTGAGTACTAATGTGGTGCATCGTAGTATTATCATATCCGGTTCTTCCCACCGGGAGGTGAACAGGGAAACAAATAGTAGCTTCAAACTTCGGACCGGTACAGACTGTAAACGAGTTATTGTAAACAATAATTCTTGGCCTGAGCGCGATACAACCTGTCGGCTCGCGACCACATGTGCCTCGCACTTAAGCTATGAATAATGTCACCAATGTCACTTGCGATTCAAAATGGGGCGATGGCAATACATAGGTAAAGTGATGTCCTTTCAGCCCCGCCTTGGAATCGATTAATTGCGAAAGGTATTCTTGTATTAAGTGTACAAGTTGACGCACACGACACTCGGCTGACCTCGGGGATCTACATCTACGACCGAGTGGGACAAGAAGTGGAATCGGTACAGTTGCGACGCGTCAGCTTCTTGCCCCTCCAAGTCGCATCACACTTGCAGTCCCAGCAATCGTGATAATAACAATCTCCTCCCTCGTAGTAACAGCTCATACCGTCTTCAACAACGCAGACTTTCTGCGAAAAGATTAGACTCCAACGATTTCGATAGTAAGGAGATTGATTTACCCTAGCAAAAAGCTCGTTGTGCGTAGCCAAGGACACATTTTCTGGTGAAGCCTCGAGAGGGGCAGCTGTCGTAACCGTAGGAGCCACGAGAAACAGGAGGTATGCAAAACCCTTCATGGTCGGGGGTTTAGAACGAGAGAATAGACAGTTTAACCTGGATGTAAAATGCTTAACGGAATTAGATCACTTGAGGTTTTCGGGCGATGGACATGAAGTTTATATGGAATATACCACAGCTTCTCAGTCATATCATCTTCAGCCACAGATCGTGTTGAGATTTCTTCAATTAACCGATTTGTTGATTGCGTGTTGGAGTTATATTACCTCTTCTTGGCCGTTGCAGTGTATGGACGGTAGGATAATATTGCTCGGAAAAAGAGAGCAAGCGATTCGTGACTGATTTACATCGACCGTCTGCTAAAGACTACACATTGGCCTGTCAGCCACATTAATTCGCTTTAAGGGGGGTTGCAGCTTGAGGTAGACTAATGAGCTTTGCATAAGAACATGATGGATGTTTGCTGTTGCTGCGTTGGATTCTATGGCGATGTAAGTTCAGGTACCTGCAATATTACGAGTACTCCAAGGCCGGCCTAGTTGCGGGCCTTGGAGGCCGTAGCTCTAGGCCTAGAGTCATGAGCAATGTCTTAGACAGTGTTCCACGTCCGGCTTATGTGATCTGATATCTTACGCACCAACCGCAGTTGACTATTGCTGTATCCACAAATTTGGGTTTGTGTCATTTGGGTCTGCGGGTTGCGCGTGAGCAAGGATATCTAACTGTCCGGTGTGGCTCAAAGCAAAAGCTTTCGGTCGTGCCGAATGGATGTTATCTCCTCCTATTTCCATTCAGCCAATGCACATGCGGAATACTAAACGGAGTTGTTACAAATAGTGATGGAGGATAAATAGTTTACGGCATGAGCCCAATCAAAAGGCTTGACTATTGAGTTGGAGAGATTCTCGGCCGCTGGAGGCGATACTGGGACTGCAAGGGATTCTGTTTGTTGTCTCCCATCATCTTTTAGCGATGCTTCGATCGTCAGTTCAGCTCCTGGCTGCGTCCACTGCCAGCTCAGTGTGTCATATCATGTGTCACTCGAACTGATCTCTAGTAATTTAATAGACTTCGCTGAGGCATCATGGGCCACGATGATTGTTTCAGAATTCTTTCACTTGTATGTACACTAAAGGTGATTAAATAAAGGGAAGCGCCGTGTGGCCAGGGATCCGGTACATGACGAACGGCGGCGGAGAGGACCTCGTCCGGCCGCCCGCCGGCCGCCCACTCCCGAAATACTTACGGCCCCAGTTTATACGACCTACATCCTGATAAACCTCTGCGCGCTGTAAGGACGCACAGAGGTTTGTGAAGCAGAAAACCGAGGGCAGGCTGTCTATAAAATGAGATGCTCCTTTGGGCACTCTGCTGCAACAATGCTCCTGTTCTTCATACCAGTCGAATTACTGTTCATACAGATTCACCCACAATGCAGTTTTCTTCTCTCGCAACATCTTTTCTCATGCTCAGCTTCCCTATAGCTGCCATCGCACAACAGCGATGCAGTATACCCTTACTCTCATCAGACAGCAACAAGGAGAACAGCGTCGCGGTGAATTTTGATGCCGCAACAAACAAATACTCGGCGTCTGTCCCACCAGGCAATATGGACCTTGTCATACCAAGCCTCACCATCACCAACAACGGAGGGAAAAATCGGACTTTTTGCTTAGCCATCGATCCTTCCTCGCCTAGGACTGTTGATTGTTTTAGGGTGGAGCCGAAGTCAGCATGTAACATACCCGACTACCGCGGCGTCCCTTTCAGGCTTGACACATACTTGCTTTAAAGATACAACCAGATGTTACGGTTTGCCTGTGCCGTTTGTGTAAAGCCTTCGACTTGAAACCAGAATATCAATCCATCGAAAAGGGCTTATGGTCTACCCGTGGTTCAAACTCCAGTTCATAGCGACATTTAGTATTTCTTTCAAAACCATCTCCCTCAGAACAAGAGCTTCAGGCACTTATTGATTCGAGCAAGTATTTTCTGGTTGGATGATTAGTCAATCCAGCCCAACCCTTCCGGGACAAATGAAAGCTTCACCGCTTTGAAAGCGCCCAAGCGGGCTTTTACTTGGCGATGCAAAAGAATTCAGGCCTGTCCTCGTCAAGAAATTTTCCCTGATCTCGAACTCCCTGCGTCCGAGTGCGACACCAACTTCTCCCTCATCCGTCCCTTTCGGCTTAGGCTTTTCAATTCGCAGACGAGAGTCCGTATTTCCTCACAGGCATCTGGAACCTCCTCCTGCCACCGAAAGCCCAATCAGCCAGTGCGCCAACCAGCACAGCGCCGAATATCGGTCCGGCATAATTCATGTTGTCTTTGGTGACTGGTAGAATCTGTGGGAACGGCATCCAAAGTACCACGTAGACCAAGTAGCACAAGGCAAAGATATTGACTGGGATACCTGCGCTGCCAAGCTTAAACGGACCGTATGGTGGGGCTGGGCCTCGTGCTCTTCGTAATAACAGGAACAGAATTGGGAAGAAATATGACACGTGAAGAGCTAGAGCTTGAAGTGATATCAGGGCGTTAAACGCAGTGCTGGAAGCGATGTAGATGAGGGAAAGGCACGTGACGATGCCGACGATGAAGAGCAATGCATTGACCGGGAGTTTCAATGTGTGGTTGATCTTTCAAAAGACTGTTAGAAGTGGGTTCTAGAGACGAGCACTTGGAGATGGAATACACTTACGACCGAGAAGAAGTCGGAGAAAGGCAGCCCGTTGTCTTTGGCGAAGACCCAAACAAGACGGGACACAGACGCGAGCATATTGAACAGGGCAAGAAAGATAATAATTGCCACAAGTGAGATCAGGGCGTTGGTCGCAGATTTTGAGCCAGTTGCATTGTAGACGACGTAGATCAGTGGAAGAGGAGCGGTGGAAAGAGTATCCACAGGGCCGATGTAAAACAGCAACACTATGACGAAAGCAACCAGCATGACCGAGTTCACGGTACAAGCCAGGATGACACTACGCGGCACTCTAGTCTGGGCTTTTTTGACTTCGTCGCCTAAGCAAGTGAATTAGTGACTGATTCCAAGAGGCCTAGGCCACGGAGCTTACTCATGTGGATGACGCTGTCGAAGCCCGTGACAGAGAACGTTACTGTCAACAGCCCCAAGCCCCATGACACGCCAGAGTTGTTCCAGCCAGATACATCTGAGGTCAGCGTCTTGAATACGTAGTCATTACTGCTACGCTGCCCCGAAGCGACGAGAACGGCGATGAAAGCGACGAAGAGAGCCAGATGTAAGACGCCGCCGAGAATCTCGAGCACATCGAGCAGCTTACGGAACCAGAGGTTGAAGAGGAAAGGTATTATGAGAGTACCAATCATGATCAAGCTTGTGTGCCAGCGTTGGGGTTCGTAAGACTCGTTGTTGAAAATCGCCAAAGACGTGATGATGTTGGCGAGGATGGACGGGGGACCTCCGCAGGCGAAGCACCACGCAGCAGTCGTGATCCATCCTTTTAAACAACTTGTCAGAATTCTTCAAATTATTCCATACGATATTCAAAGGATCCTGTGGGTACCTTGCAGCAAACCCCAGAACCTGTTTGCACCGGGCGCAAGGTTGGCAGACCACCGGTATTGTGCACCGACTGTCGGATCACTGAACTTATGTAAATACCATGGGATGGTCACGCAAAGTGATGGCAATACTTACATAGATGCCAGCTCAGCAAGCGAGAACCCAATGGCACACGCCCCAAAGCCAGCCAGTATAGACCCGTAAAACATCGAAGCCGGCCCGCCGTTGGCCAGGGCAAATTGAAAAGTGACAGCAAAGGACTCCCACGACGCTAAGATGATCACACCGAAGTTCACCACAGCAGAGTGACTTATATACCGCTAGAGACCCCATCAGTTTCTTCCCTAGCTTTTTGCAATCACAGAATCTGGCAGCCTGATCATACAAACCTCGAGACCCTTGGGGTTCTGTGGCTCAGCACGTCGAGCCGAGCTGTCGAAAAAGGCTTTCTCTCCATTATCTGCGCCACGGTTCGCGTGCTCCGTGTAAGATTCATCCATATTTGCAACGTGTGAGGAGAAGTTTACGTGCCGCCACTGAGTAGAGAACGTTGCACGAGGGCTTTAAAAGAACGCCATGGACAACCCCGCGATTCACCGTCGTTCTGTTGTGACCCTATGTGCGGCGTTGTGATAGGTCAAGTCGGACTCATGCAATTGATTGAACACGCTTCTAGCGCCAAAGAACCTATTTCTATAGGGTGAAATGGAATTCCGATTGTAAGGTTACATGGCAGATGAAACATATCGTGTGCTATGGTTCAATTCGATGGACATAATATTTTAGCGTTCGTTCGCTACACTGCGCGCCCTTGGCTCATGCATTGGTAGATCCGTGGCTCTGAATCTCGACCTGAGGCTCCCCACATTTACCTGCTTACATTACTGTCCGTGAAAGAAGTTCATGATGTTACACACGCAACTGGCATACTTGACCACTAGCCAATGATCCACAACTATGTGTATCATTCTCCATGTGAAACATGTGGTCATTGTCCTGCAGCGTGGTCTTTTGCGGGCATTAGTTACTGAATAAGGTATTTTCCTCTCTTTCCACGCCTTGTTATAAGAGCCAATACCTGTCTCATACCACTTCTCCGCATTACAACGAGCCTGAGTATGAATCGGCTTTGATTTGAATCCGTCAAAGCCGGATTGCCAATAGTCTAGATAATGTAAAGCTACTGTGTCGCGGATTGACTTGGTCTTACTCATTGAAAGGAAAGCAATGGCTGTATCTTGAATATTGTAACGCCTATTGGTGGCCCTCTACTTTTCTGATAACAATTCCATATATCAGTTTTTTTTTTTTTTTTTTTTTTTATTTTTGCAATTGAATTAAGGGTTAAAAAATTTTGTTAAAAAACCCCCGGGCCGGGGGGATATTTTTTTTTTTTATTTTTTATTTTTTTTTGTTGTTTTTTTTTTTTTTTTTAAAAATTTAATTTTTTTTTTTTTTTTTTTTTTTTTTTCTTTCTCTTTGCCATTGCATTCAGCGTAGAACACTTTGCTTCTACCTCCCACGGGCCTCTGCGCTATGTTTTGTATGTACCTTATTGAAAGTGACGGAGACTGTCTCCGAAACCAGTCCCATAGCTTGAGCCCCACTCAGGTCCAGTGGCCCCATCCACTTGTTCCTACTTGAAGGATTCGGTTGTCGTATTGCCATCGGCAGGTATCAATGGACCTTGCTAGCTCCGAATCCTTCTGTTTATGGACAGTGAAATTTATTGGTCGTTGGTTAGAATAGCTGCAAATCGAGAACGTGCTTGAGCCGCCGTGACGGTGAGTGGACTAACGGGACCCCAAAACGATTCAAAATATCTGATGTTGGTTGGCATCTGGACCAGCTTACTCCCCACCGACGGAGTTGCTCTCCGTTGGCACAGGCTTCTGGCCCCCAGCTAGGCAGCCGAGAACACACCCACTGAGGTGCCTTCCCGAGGTGGACTCTTCAGCCAACTCCTCCACAAGCGACAGGGTCCAGGATTGCGGCCCGAGGCTGTGACGGGGGTTGAGCTTCTAAATTCACCGGCTGAACCGGTGTCTCTGACTCGAAGGACCTTGCGGTGCTCTCGAGACCGCAGACCCGGATCCTCTCCGTGATCACCACAACCAATCCGAGTAACGACGTGGAGCTCCGGTGATGTCTACGCCCTGTCTGTCAACGGTCGGTAGGGGGCAGAGAGATGGCGATGATCGCACGATGGAAGGGTTCGAGCTCCATCGTGCGATCCCCATTGAATCCTTCGCGAGAAGGCTCGTGATAATATCTGCGGCGGTGACAGCGAGCTGTCCGTCGTCTTGAGATACTGGTATAAAGAGGTCAACGGGTTCCAGCGAGAAACTAATACATGCTATCATCATCCTCTTCATCGATCTCTATCCAATCAAACCTCCACTACACTCCATCCCTTATTCTCAACAGTCAAGAGCCTCCAAAATGCTCGCCAATAACATCATCGCCACCCTCGTCCTTGGCCTCGCTGCCACCGTCTCAGCAGCCAACAACAAGGCGAACGAGTACAAGAGCGGTGATTGGTAAGTCAACATCCCATTCAGCCTTATGACCGCCCTGGTCACCCGGCCTTCTCTGCTCGCATTTCCGCGTCCTCTGTCAATCTCCGCACAGCCTTCTAGGGTTGATACACTGACATCTCATGACTAGCTCTGGATCGCTCAACTACGGACACACCGGCGTCAAGCTCGCCACTGTCACCATGGACGATTCCTCCCACTCCGTCTACCTGGCTACTGGTGCTACCTACGGACCCTGGCTCGCGTATGAGGGCAAGACCAGCAACGGCGGCTCTTGCACCGGTGCCTACCTCGGCGACCTGCCTGGCGAGTGCGTCAACCTCGACAACCACTTCCCTGGCCGCCGCATTCGTTGCGTTGCGAAGACGCTTGTTTGAGAAGCCGTTTACCAATAAGGACAATGTGTTTTGGTCGACGTGGGAGGGACCTTTGAATGCCACAAACGGTTGAAATAATGTACATGGGAAAATCCTGAATTCAATGTAAACAAAGTGTGACTACTTCCGTTATGTATGTACGGTATGTGAAGATAAATAGCTACAAGAAACTCTGAATGAGTAATGTGAACGGGAATTGACTGATTGTTGCATCCCTCCTTCGGCTGTCTCAACCTGGGCTTGCCGACGTAGGGTTACAACACCGTAGTGATGGATTCCAGCTTCTAGGCACCCGCATATCTGATGTTCGGCGTAGGAGGCGCCTTCATATCCTTTCCAATGAAGTAGTCGACGTGACTAGACTGCATGTAGCCCTTCAGTGTCATGGCGTTGCGGTAAGCCGGGTTGTGCGCCAGAGTATACAGCCGGATGTCGCTCGGCTTGTCCGTCGTAAAGATCAGCAACTCATCCGCGTCCGCATTAGTCACAACAACCTCCTCCCTCCAGTCGCCAAGGATGTCGCCAATGAATTGGGCGTATCTACCCGATAGAGTGCCTCCGTAGGTGCTGACCTTCAAAATTCGATCGACCGCAGATGTGTTCCAATTCCACTTTTCAAACTTGCCGTCGTTGAAGAGCTCCATCATCTCGTCTCCGTCCCACCAGAGACCTGTATGAGGCCACGGAGCAAGGGAGGTGTCGGGCTCGGTAAGCTCGTTCTCTTTTGCATTGTAGACGCCCATGAATGACCACGCTTCCATCCCTTCGTGGTTGGGGTCAATGTCTCCAGCCATACCTCGCGCATTGTCGCCGACCTCATCGCCGTAGTGTTTCCAGAGAATCTCGCCAGAGTCGGCATCGTAGTAGTACTCGTACAAAAGGCTCGGGTTGTCTTGCTGAACGCCGTATCCTTGGAGGCCCTCGCGGTCAGGATCCATCTTGGCAATGTGGTAGCGGTCGCCGTGGACAACACCCTGGTCGTTGAGCGAATAGCGAGGCTTTCCGTCGCCGTTGAGACCAAACCCAATCTCAAAAACTTCGTCCTTCCCATCGCCGTCTACGTCGATGATACGCGTGTTGTGCCCGTCCGAGTAATTGCCGTTACCCCGGTTCCACTGCCACTCTTGCGTGAGGGCTTTACCGTTGAAGGTGTAGGCCGCATAGATCAGATTGAAGGCTCCCGAGTCCTGTCGGTTCTTCATATAGGCAACGAGGTGGGGTCTCTCTCCATCAAGGAACCCCGCGCCCAAGCGCGCACCCATGGGGCCATCTTCGATGTAGTCTGTGGGCACAGGGGCAGTGGCTCTGAGCGCGCCGGTAAGTCCATCGATGATGGCCATGAACTGGTGGTCGTCGGTCTCGCCATCGTCAAAAGTGGTGCCGTCTCCGAACTTGACGCCGTTGGCGATTCTCAGAGCGACTTCCGCTCGGCCATCACTATCGAAATCGAATACAGTCGCACCGTCCCAGTGGCCCACATCAATCGTTGCAGATCCAGGTTCAATATTGTTTTGGTTCTCGCTGTTGGGCCCCAGACTAATCTGCCACAGAAATGTCCCGTTACTGGTGTATGCTTCGAGGGACTGAGGCGACGTCTGGCGATCAAGGACAAAGTCCCACTCACCATCGCCATCCAGATCGCCGACCCAGATAAACTTGACGGCGCCCCCGCTGTTGATGGGGACACGAACGACGGGCTCGACGGCATTATCAGCCGGGAGACTGAAGGATCCGCTGGCGTCTTGCTCTTTGCCGCTGATGACCGGCTTGACAAAGTAGGTGTTGACCTCGTCTGGGTCGGCGGTAGAGTCGACAAAGTTGGTGCCGCCGGTGAGGACGGCGCTGTTAAGCTTCTCAGGGCTTCCACCCGCGTTGCGATAGACGTTGAAGCCGATTCCGCTAGGGTCAAGGCCCAGAAGCCGCCAAGAAACGAGGATCTCTTGATCGCTTCTGCGGACGGCGACAACGCCACGGCCGAGGTTTTCCAACGGCCGAGCTGCGTGGGCCAATAGTCCGCCGAAGAGCGCAAGGATTGCGGGAAGCGTCGTTTGCAACTTCATGATGGGTGTCTGAAGTAGATACAGGAAGGTTGCTGTGCTTGAAGGTTTGCTGGCTTGGATCCCTATCGCCTGAAATCTCATTCGAGAGAACGTGTTTCGCTCATTTATATTTCTCGGTAGCTACGCAATTCGTTCATGAAGTTGACATGCCGGCTGCAATATCCCACGCTCGTTCTCGTGGTTCCGAAATGCAACGAGATGACTTTCACTCAGGTTGCATTCCCACTTTTGGCATATCGGTAGATGTCGTTCGGCCGCGCGAACGACATTACGCGCAAACGGCATTTCCTCAAGCGAAGGGCCGCCATTGGAGGAGGAAACAAGCCAAGTCTTGGCAGATTACCACAAGATCACCAATCCCTGGCCTGATAACTTGGTCCGAATCACATTCCCCGGGGATGCTGTTCTCGCTTTAGGTTCGTGGGTCGTTGTCGGGAGATCTGGCCCGGAGCATCGGACGAACGCGCGGGAGAGGCGACGTACCCCACGGGGAAGTGTGCCTGCCAAGCCCCTGTAAGCTGCACCCCACAATTATTGGAGTGCCGTCGATCAAGACATTTCTTCGCAAACACCGTTAGGCATATTGACGTCTGTACTTTTGGGTTTCGCATGATCTAAGACGATCTTGCCGAGCGCAAGGCTTGGGGTTAGGCCTGCTGACCATGTTGAGTTTGCTTGAAGGCATCAACTGTCCATGAGGTCGAGAGCATGCTGGGCGACTGGATCTCGAGGATAATCAAGCCAGCGTCAATCTTTCAACCATGTCCAGCAGCCGTCGAAATCGTCCGTCCTGCGGCAAATGACAAATGGCTGCTCGACATACAAACACATTAGCTGTGAAAACACTGAAACAGGCACGAAGTGTGCAAGAGCTTCACCCAAACAGAACATTAAAGATCAATTCTCGGCTGCGCATTCCATCCTTCTATTCATACTCCACGCCACCCATAGAATTGACATTCTTCTATCACTATTGCAATACCCTCAATCTAAGCTGTAGCCTCACTACCTATTATATAACGTGCAGTATTACGTAAGCTATATATATAGATATTAGCTTATAATATAGACTACTTTTCTAAATAGTTATTCCTATAATATACCTTTATTCCTAATAACTTATACGCTTATAACTTATAAGAGTTATAAGCTTAGCTTTATTAATAACTTAGATCACCTCTCTACTATAAGTTATATATAAGAAACTTATTTTTATCCTTTTTATTAACTCTTTTATTATTTTTATTTATTATATCTTCTATTAATAATAAAATTCCCTTTATAAGAGATATTTTTATATTAAAAAGTAACTAGTTTATATAATATATTTAGTTTAAGTTCTATATATACTTAAGAGGTTTTTAAGATTATATTAACTTAAATATAGATAATTATATTAATTTTTTATAAATAACTATAGTTCTAAAGATCTTTAAGTTTATTACTAAATATTAAAACTTCTTAAATATAAAATATTAAGAGGAATATAATAAATAAATAAAATAATATCTAAAAGAAGCTAAATATTTAGTAAAAACTATTAAAAATATACTAAAGAATATCTATCTAATTATAGAAACTTTAAAAAGTAAAGAAGAAATAAGTATTATTCTTAATAGGATAGTAAAATTATCTTCTCTCTTAAAGTTTTTATAAATACTTTAGATTACTATTTATAAAGATATTAAGTTAGAATATAATATAATAGTTAAAGATTATATAGTAAGTTTTTTAGATTAATAGACCTTTTTAATATATTATTTTAACCTCTAAATATAAGTTAATAAAATAGTTTTAAGTTTTATTCTAATTAATACTAAATTAACTATCCTAAATAATAAGACTTAATTAAAAGTAATTTTATAAACTTTTATATATAAAATTAAGAAATAGCTTATATTTATTATATTTATAGTTATTAATATAATCTAAAAGAACTATTTTTATTTATTTAAAAAAGCTAATTCTAATATTAACTTTTCTATTTAGTATATAAAATAATATTATTACTATATAAAAATAAAAAAACTTAATATTTTAGAAATCTAAAAAGAACTTATATTATAAACCTTTCTTAAAATAGTTAGATATTAACTTATTTTAAATTAAGCTTATATTAAACTTATATAGCTTATTATAAATATTAGTTTAAAGTTTTTAATATATACTTTAAAGTAGTATAAGATTATTTTTTTAGTTTTAATTTATAAATATTTATTTATTAAAAGTTCTTAGAGATTAAATATATTTTTTATTACTTTAAGAAGGAGGTTTAATAACCCCTCTAATATATATCTTAATAGCTACTTATATAGAGAAAAATATTTTTAAACTTTTAAGATATATAGATACTTAGAGTATATTTATAAGAAGTCTTATAAATTTTATTAAATCTTTATAGATAATAATAAAGCTTAAGAAATCTTTTCTAAACTTAATTAAAGTAAGTAAATAAATACTAAAGTTATAATTATATATAAAAGATAGATCTTAAACTAAATAAGTAATACTAATTATAAGAGAAGTAGTCTATATAATAGAAGAGGTTAATAATATAGAAATTATAATAGAAGAAGTAGTTAGAATAATAGATTTAGCTAGAGGTTAAATACTAAAGTTTTATTTAATATTATAATTATATTAATTAATCTATAAAGCTTTCCTAAAATAATTATACTAAAGATATATTTACTTAATATATCTACTTTATTATATATCTTCTTATATAGTATAATCTATAATAACTATAATATTATATACTTAGTTAATAATAAATTACTATTACTAAATAACTTCTATATAGAGTTTAATTTAGAAGATATTATAAAAATAAGTATAATTTAAATCTTAATTTTAAACTAAAAAACTTATATTTTTAAAGAGATCTTTAAAAGCTAAAATAGATAAGTATTAAGTAATCTTATACTTAAGAATATTATTTATATTAAAGGTTTTTATATTAATATTATATCTAAAAGTTACTTTAATATATAGAAAATTTAGTTTTATAAACTTAATTATATTTTATATATAGAAAACTTTACTTAAAGCATAGTTATTACTATATTAATCTAAAAGTATAATTTAATCTTCTTTAAATATAAACCTCTTTCTTTATACTTTTTTAAAAGTATACTAATAAGTTTTATATATATTATTATTATAACTTAGCTAATAAAAGTTCTTTATAGATAAGATATATATAACTATTATAGAAATTAATTAGATAATATATATTTATAATATTTTTATTTTAGCTATTTAAGCTTTAAAGCTTTTAAATATATAGTTAAAAATATTTAAAAGGTAAAAATATATAGCTTAATATAGATATAATATAAAATATATACTAAAACTTATATAAAAAAGGTTATTTTATATTTAAAGTTAGAAAATAAAGCGATTTATTTATATTATTATATTTTTTAGGATATCTTCTATTACTTTTTTAAAGTAATCTTAAAAGCTCTTTATATTTTAATTATTAAGGATAAATATTTAAGTAAACTATAAAGTTTCCCTCTAATATACTATTTACTTAAAGAAGTTTTTATAATACTTTTTTACTTTAAATAATAAGTTAAAAAGTAATATAGATTAGTAATTTATATTATATATTAAAATAATAAAATAGCTATAATTACTATTATTAACATAAGTATAAGCGTATTTAGGGGCGTAGTATATACGCCTATATAGTATAAAGTTATAGATAGGGTTAAGTTATAATAAAAAGTGATAATCCTAAGCATTTATAGGCATTTAATTATATAGATAATAATAAGGGAAGAGATATATTATAATAATTCCTATTAATATAGTTAGCAGGTTATTCCTTAGGGTAGAGAAAAGTGAGGGGAAAGATAACCTAAAATATAACCTACTAAACTGCTAATTATATAAGATACTTATATAACTATACGTATTATATAATTAATATTATAGTTATAAGTTATAATAAATAGAGTATTTTTATATAAGGTTTTATACCTTAAAGTCTATTAGTTTATTTTATATAGAATATTTAAATAAGTAAGATTTTATATAGAATATTTAAGTAAGTAAGTATTATTATAAGTATTATTATTATTATATAAGATATTATATATTAATATTCCCCCTTAAGGTATATATAGCTGATTTATAGTATATAGCTTACTCACTTAATATATATATACGTTATAAATATAAAAAACTTAAAAACCCTATAGGAAAAATAAGAAAAATATTCCTATATTATATAATATGTTTTATAACTAGTTAAAAAACTCTTATTAAAGAACCTTATAAGTAAAAAAGTAAGAGAAAAACTAGTAAATTATTTCTTTAATACAGTTATTATTATTATAAGTATTATTATTATTATAATTATATATTATATTAAGTATATTATTAAATATAACTTTACCTAAAAACTTAGTTAATATATCTATAATATTAGACTTAATATTTATATAAAATAATATTATATCTTTATTTAATAAAGATTCTCTAGTAAAGTGATATTTTATATTAATATACTTAAATTTTTTATAAAATTTAGGATTTTCAGCTAATTTCTTAGCTACTAAATTATCTATAAAAATCTTAGGTTTATTTATAGTATTAAAACCTAAATTAGTTAAATTAAAATTATAACTATTATATAGATATAAAGCTTCTTTTACTACTTTAGTTAAAGCTATATATTTAGCTTTATAAGTAGATAAAACTATAGTTTTTTATTTTATAATACTATAAGATATTATATTATATAATCCTTAGCAAAATATATAAGCTAATATAGATTTTCTATTATCTAGGTCTCTAGCCTAATTAGAGTCTAAATAACCTATTAAATCCTATATTATATTATTATTATAGTTATAATAAATTCCTTTATTAAGATAATTATTTATATAACTTTATAGATAATCTAAAGCTATAAAATACTTTTTAGAAGGGTTTATTATATATTTTAATAATATTATAACTACTAAAGCTATATTATATTTAGTTTTTAAAGCTAAATATAAAAGTACTCTTATTTACTACTAAAATTATAAAATTTCTTCTTTAGTAGTAGTATATTTATTTATATATAATTTTATATTATCTCTTATAGGAGTTATAGATAGATTTATATTAGTTTTATTATATTTATTTAATATCTTTTATATATATTTAGTTTAATATATAAAGAAAGATTTATTAGGTCTATTTATATTAAACTTATAGCTTAAAAAAGTATTAAGCTCCCCTAATAGTTATATTTTTATAAATTACTTTAGTTTATTATATATATAATTATTAGTAGTAGTATTATTAGCTACTAATAGTATATTATCTATATAGTAATAAATTATAGCTTTATAGCTATTTTTATTTAATATAAATACTGCTTTATTATAAAGTGAAATAATAAATCCTAATTTTAATAATATAGCTTTTAAATAGTTATACTATAGTTTAAAGCTTTATTTTAACCTATATAAAGCTTTAAGAAGCTTATAGTAATATTTACTATTATTAGATTTATAGTTATAATTAGGATTAAATTCTAACTTATTTATAGTTTTATTATATAAAAAACCTATTAGTAATATTATATATATATCTATATCTATATTAGTGTGAATAAATATTATAGTAATATTATATTATAGAAGAATTTAGTTTTTTTTTATAGTAAATATAACTATAAACCTATAGCTTTTAGGTCTATAAGTAATAGAAAAGGTTTCTAAGTAATTAATACCTAAGTATTAATTAAAACCTTAAGTAACTTATCTTACTTTATATTTATAAATATTATTTATTTTATCTTTTAATTTTATAGTATATACTTATCTACTACCTAATAGATAAATATTATCTAGTTTTTTTATAATTTCTTAAGTTTTTATATTTTCTATTTAAGTTACTTCTAATTATATAGCTTAAATCTAATTATCTTTATAAAGAGAATTTAAGGCTTATCTTATACTAAAAGGCTCTTCTAATATAATAACTAATAGTATATAAAAAGCTTTTTCTATAGAATTAGTTCTAGTAATCTTATTATTATTAGTTATAACGTTATTATTTATTTTATATATACTAAAAGTAGAGTAATCCTAAATAGTAAATAATAGTATACTTTTAGTATTATTAACTATATTATTAACTTATTAATAGTCTTTTTTAGCTTCTTCTAATAGAGAGGGGATCTCTATTAATAATTTAGATTTTTCTTTATTTATTTCTCTATTATTAATACTAATAGTTTTCTTATTATTATTATATAAAATACTTATATTAGTATTAGTACTATAGCTATTATTATATAAAATAGTACTATAATTTTTATAGCTATTATTAATAATATTATTATTAGTATTATTATTATTATTTATATTATTATTACTATTAATAATAGTCTTATCACTTAGATTCTTAAGAGCGTTATTAGTAGTAGTAATATCTCTATTTATAGTAGAATTATTACTATAAGAGATAGATTAACTAGAAATATCTCTTAGTAGACTATTTTAAGTAGTATTATATCTATTATTATTAGGTATAATACTATTATTAATATCTTTAAAGTAAGTATTTATACTTATAGGAAGCTCTTTATAATAAGAAATAAAGGTATTTTCTAAGATTTTAATATCTTAAGACTATAAAGCTCTCTTTAGTTATATATCTTAGATTTTATACTTATTAGATCTATAATTAATTATATAACTTTAATATACTTTAATATTTAGTTTCTTAATTTTAGGATCTTTATTTTTATAGTAGTATATACTACTTTATACTTTTATATTATTAATATTAGGTTTTATATTATTTTTTATTTTATAAAGTGTTTTATACTTAATAGAGTTATAAGGAGTTCTATTATATATATAAAGAGTAGTATAAAAGGCTTTACTTTATAAATAGTATAATAAACCTAAATTATATAGTATAGTTCTTATTTTATTAACTATAGTGCGTATAGTATACTCTATAAATCTATTAGGTTTATATATATAAAGAGGTTTTATATTATAGATAATCTTATTATTTATATATATAGGTTTAATACGTTTATTATTAAATTCTCTACTTCTATTAGTAGATATTTCTTTTATTCTTTTATTATTATTATTATTATTAACTTTAGCTTAAAATTTAAGAAAAGCGTTAAGTATAGTTTTTTTAGCTTTATTTTTTAATAATTTTCCCTATATAAAATAGGAATATTTATCTATAAAGATAATAAAAAGGTTATATTTATTATATATAGTAGGTGTTATAAGCTTATATAAGTCTAAAACTATATAATCTAAATAATTTAGATTTTTATTATAAATCTATTTTTTATTAGCTTTAGTAATAAATTTACTTTTATAATAAGCTTTATAAAGTAGTAATTTATAATTATTATTATTATTATTTATATTTATATTTATAATAGTATTATCTTTTATTTTTAAAAAAGTTTATAAATATATATATCTAAGATATTTATACTATAATTAGAGGCTATTATTATTATTATTATTTATATTATTATTAGTTATAATATTATATATATAATAATTATTATTATTAATAAGAAATTAGAAGAAATATAAGTTATTCTTTTTTACTCCTATAGTAATAATATAATCCTTATTAATATTATATAAAATAGGTTATTTCTATATAATAAAAGTAATACTTAATAAATCTAACTTAGATTAACTAAATAGATTAATATTTAGTTTAGGTATATAATAAATATTTTTTAATATAATATTATTATTATTAAGATATATTATTAAATTACCTTTTAGAGTAGAAGTAAAAGTTTTTACTTCTTTTTATTTTATTATTTTATTTATTTTTATAGGATTTTTTATAAAGTTATAATTATTAACTATATAAATAGTAGCTATAATATTAATATAAAAATTAACTATTTTTTTATTCTTATTAGTATAACTCCTTACTTTTTCTTTTTCCTTAATAATAGACTAATTAATTAAATAACTTAAAGAAGGATTATTAGTATTTTTATTTATATTATTAGGAGTTATATAATATATATTTTTAAATAGAATATCTCTTTCTTTTTTATTAGAAGATAAATCTATTAAATTTATAGGATTTTTAAAATTATTAAGAGATATATAGGGGGTAATATTATTTAAAGTAGTTATATTAACTACTTCTTTTTCCTTATTTTTAGTATTAGTAGTATTAGTAGAAGGTTTTTTCTACTAGTTAGGTGCTTTTTTAGGATATAGAAAAGCGTAGTTTTCTTTAGTATAGTTTATTTTCTTATAATTTTTATAATATAAACTTTTCTATTTTTTCTAAGGTTTTTTACTTATTTTATTTTTATTTTTATTATTATTATTTTCTTAGTTTTTATTTTATTTTTTATTTTTCTTATTACCTTTAGTAGTAGTATTATTAACTACTTTTTTACCTCTTTTTCTCTTATATTTATCTATAAGATTAGTATATAGAGAGTTTAGGTTATAAGTAGTAAGGTTAGTCTTAAGAGATTAAGTTATAGAGGTTATAAAAGCTTTATAAGTTTTATTTAAACTATTAAGTATATAAGTTATAACTATTTAATTAAGTAGTTTAAGCTGATTATAAGATAAGTTATTTATAAGTTCTTTTATTTTATTTATATAATCTTCTATAGATTTAAAGTTATTTAAAGAAGTATTAAAGAACTCTTTATAGGTTAAAAACTTATTTATAAAACCTATAGGTTTATATAGGGTTTTTAAGTACTTTTAAGCTATATAAGCATTAGAATTATTTTTTATAACCTTAAGAGGTTTATTATTATAGAATAACTATATATAACTTAAAACTTTATAGTTTTTATTTTTATTAATAGAAGAAATAGGTTTAATAAGGTTTATAGTAATATCTTTACTATATAGTAAAGCTTTAATATATATAGTCTATACTTTATAGTTCTTAAAGCTTATAAGCTTTAAGAACTAAACTTTAGGATTAGTTATTATTACTTTAATAAGTTATAATATATAGTTATAAGCTTTATATAAGATAAATAATAGTAAAGTTATATAACTTAAGAGCTATTATATATATAGTATAGTAGTTTTTAGAGTAATATTATAAAAGTTAAAAACCTAAAAAGTTAGAGTTTAACTTAGAAAAAAGAGTAGTTTTTTCTTTCTCTTTAATTAATATCTTTTTTAGTTAGACTTCTATCTAACTAAAGAAATATATATCCTATATAGTAAATTAATTAAAAAGAAGTCTATTATACTATAAATATAAGTTTAAACTAAATTAAAAATAGATTAGAAGATAGTTTAAAGAGATAATCTAAAAGATATAGATTAAATAAAATAATAATAAGAGACTATTTACTTAAGAAGAGATTAATAGAGGTATAATTAATTTATATAGGATTAGATATATAGATTTATAAAAAGTATATTTTATAGAACTAAACTACTAATCTAGCTAGTATATTAGTTTCTATAAAAGTAATATAAATAGAAAAGCGTTTAAAGGATTAATTTTTAGTATATATAACTCTTAAGTAAAGGTAAAGTTTTATAAGAGAGTAAGGGAGAAGTAAAGAAGTAAAAGAAATAGAAATTATCTTTAAGCTAAGCTTATAACCTATTAATATAAGTATAAATATATTTAGGGGTAAAATATATATATTTATATAGTATAAAGTTATAAATAGAGTTAAGTTATAATAAAAAGTGATAATCTTAAGTATTTATAAGTATTTAATTATATAGATAATAATAAGGGAAGAGATATATTATAATAATTCCTATTAATATAGTTAGTAGGTTATTCCCTAAAATAGGGAAAAGTGAGGGGAAAGATAACTTAAAATATAACCTATTAAACTACTAATTATATAAAGTACTTATATAACTATATATATTATATAATTAATATTATAGTTATAGGTTATAATAAATAGAGTATTTTTATATAAGGTTTTATACCTTAAAGTCTATTAGTTTATTTTATATAGAATATTTAAGTAAGTAAGATTTTATATAGAATATTTAAGTAAGTAAGTATAATAAATAGAGTATTTTTATATAAAGTTTTATACCTTAAAGTCTATTAGTTTATTTTATATAGAATATTTAAGTAAGTAAGATTTTATATAGAATATTTAAGTAAGTAAGTATTATTATAAGTATTATTATTATTATATAAAATATTATATATTAATAACTATTAATAGTAATATATACTATTAATATTAAGTAAAAAATAATAAAATTATACTTAAGATACTCCTAATAGATATAAAGAAACTAGTTAGTAGTTTAAAGTATACTAGCTAAGAAGTAATTCTAAGAAGTATTAAGATATAAAAAAAAGCTAATCTACTTTTAAAGATATAGCTAAAATTAACTCTTATAAGGATTTATCTTTTTAATTAATCTTTATAATAAAAGACTAATTAGAAGTTACTAAATTAAGTTAAAAAAGAATAATATACTTAATACTTCTATTAATAAGCCTCTTTTTATATATCTATAATTAAGAGAGACCTTTAGCTATACTAAGGATAAATATATATATATAGTTATTATATATATTTACTTAAAAAGGAATAAGAAAAAGGATAAAGAAAAACATACTATAAAGTATATCTATAGAGATACTTTAGATATTTAGTTAGATATATTAATAATATATATAATATATATAAGATCTAAATATTTATACTTAAGAGAGTAATTATAATATATAATATATAGTTTAATAAATTAAAGTTTTATTTAAAAGAGGATAAATATATAGTAATATTAGCTAAAATTATATATTATATTATTAAAGAGGAATTAAAGCTTAAGTTATTCTTAAACTTAGTATTTAAACTTTTAAGTATATAGAAATAAGCTAATAATATAATAGAAGATACTCTTAAGGAGTAAGAAATCTTAATTATATAGTTATAAGATATTATAATATATAAAAAGACCTAAAAGGAGGCTTTAAAAGGTCTCTTTACTTCTAAATATACTTTAGGACTTTAAGTTATAATTAGAAGCTAAAAAGGGGAAATTAATATACTAAATATATCTAATAATAACTCTTATAAATAAACTAAAGAAGTTATAGATATTTTAAAAGAGGATAATAATATTTATACTACTTTTAATAAAAGTTAAAATAAAGATAATAGACTTTAAGTTTAACTTAAAATATTAATATTAAATATAGATAATAAAAAAATAATATTAATACCTCTTAAAGACTTTTCTAAATTAAAAAATAAAGTAATTAGAGTTATAAATTAAGCGTTTAAAATAAAAAGCTTAGAAGAAGCTTTAAAAAGAGCTTATAATTAGAAAAACTATAGAAAAATAAGCTAGTTAAGCTAATATAATTAATAGCCTCTAGAGTAATTTAGAGATTTTATTTTATTTATTAATAATATTTTAAGAATTTATTCTAATATAAATAATAAGAGAAATAAGTTAAAATAGCTATTCTCTAAGATTAAATATTAAGAAAAAGTTATTTTTATTAAAAATTAATATACCTAAGAGGCCTTCTTTATAATATTTATACTTAATATAAGAAAAGTAATAGAAGAAAGCTCTTCTAAGTATATAATACTTTATTTATATATATAAAGTTATATTAAAAGTTAAAAATAAGAGTATAAAGATAAAAACTTAGAATAAGATATCTATATATTTAAGCTCTAATTACCTCTTTAAAGCTAAAAAGAACTTCTAATACTTCTAAAATAACTATAAAAATACTTTATAGAGGTAGTAAAACTTAAGATTAAGAAGCTATAAAAAAAAGAGATATAATAAGAAATTAACTAATAATCTATATAATTAAAACCTTTATTTTTAAAATAAGTTTTTATATATAAAGTTAATATAAATAGTAATTTAAAATATTTTAAAACTAAGATCTATATATAAAGAGACTTTTAGAAGAAAAGTATCTTAGAAAATATATATATAATAACTTTTACTATAAAAATATTTTATATTATAATAGTACTAGCTATTTAGTTTAATCTTAAAGTATAATAATTTAATATAGATAATACTTTCTTAAATATAAAGAGAGATCTAAATAGACTTTTAATTTACTATTAACTCTTAGAGGGTTTTAAATATAAAAAAAAATATATAGAGCTTAATAAAGCTTTATATAACTTTAGAGATATACCTCTCTTTTAGTATAAATATTTCTTAATAACTCTAAAGAAATTAAAACTTATTTTAAACTTAGAAGAAGTATATCTCTTTTAAGATCTTAAATATTAAGTCTTAGTTTTATTTTATATAGATAATATTCTTATTTTATACTATTAAGATTACTTCTCTAAAATAAAATAGATTATTAATAAATTAAAAGCTAAATATAAACTTAAAAACTAAAGTACTATTAAGTATTATCTTAATATCTAAGTAATTAGAGATTATATAACTTAGAAGGTCTATTTAGTATATAACTTATATATTAAAAAAGTTATTAAGTATTTTAATTTTTAAAAAGGAATATATCTTATAACTCTATTACTCCTTAAAGAATTTAAAAAGAATAAAGAATAAACTTCTCTTATATATATAAAAAAGTACTAAAAGAAAGTTAGTTTTATACTTTATTTAGTAATAATAATATATTTAGATATAGCTTTTATAACTATATATCTTTTATAGTTTTTTATAAACCTTTTATTAGCCTATATAGTAGTAGTTAACTAAATAATCTAATACTTCTATATAATATATTTCCTTACTCTTTACTTTAAAAATATAAAAAATATATAAGCTTTTTAAATTATAAGTAATACTTTATTTACTAATAATAAAGAAATATAGAGATTAACCTAAAGATATATTATATTCCTCTTTAGAAGTATAATATTTTAGAAAGCTATATATTAAAATACTATTATAATATCTATAATAGAAATAAAGCTTCTAAGTTTTAAGAATACTATAAAAAAAATAATAATATTTAAAAAACTCTTCTAAGATATAGCGTTAAATATAGGAAAAAATACTTAAAAGATTAATTATAATAATTAATAAATAATTTAACTTATAGTTAATAATAGAGAATATATTATAATATATCTCTACTATATAAATATTTAAAATATATAGTTATAATAAGAGTTTTAAAAAAGTAGTTTTAATATAGCTTATATACTTATAGATTTAATACTTACTAATAGTTTTATAAAAAACCTTTCTAAAAATAAGTTTAAATATTTTTATATATTATTAAACTTAATAGATATATATATACTTATTATAAAAGATATAAAGTAAAAATAATAAGAAATAAAGTAGTATAATAGCTAGAAAGTCTATATTTAGCTTTATAACTAAGAAGCTTAATTTAGTTTATAAAAGTTTAAAAATAAATCTAAAATACTTAAAAGTAAATATTATTTTAAACTAAAGTTCTAAATATATATAAAAACCTCTTAAACCTAATAATAAAGCTTAGCTTTAATAAGTATAAAAAGTAGTAATAAATATATCTAATTAGCTTTATTAATATTAAGCTAAAATAGCTATAAAGAGTCTATTAACTATAATAAAGCTAAAAGAGACTTCCTATCTATTATTAAGTAGAGAGAAGATAATAGGGGTAGTACTAAAAATAATAAGTATAATAAGAGGGGTAATAAATATAATAAGTATAATAAGAGCTAGAGGAGGAGTAAGTATAAAAATAAAAATAGCTAGAAGTATAAAAGTAAATATAATAAGAGTAGAGGTTTTAGTAATATTACTTTAAGTAAGAATAAAAATATACTAAATACTAACTCTTTAGTAATTAAGATCTTATATTTAAAGTTAATAAAAAATTAAAAAACTACTTCTAAAATATAAAAAATACCTCTAAAATTAAAAAATACTTCTAAAAAAGTATTATATTTATAGCTTAGTTTATAAAGTTAGACTTTATAACTTCTTAGAAGTAATAAGTAAAAAGTATTATAATAAGTATTAGAGAGATATAAAAATAGCTATAAGAAGTAGAAGTATATAAGATATACTAATTCTTCTTATAATACTTTATACTAAAAGTATTAATAGCTATAAGTATAAAGTTATAATAATAATTTTAGGTTTTACTTATAAAAATAGACTTAAAATACTCTTTATAAGAGACTTTATAGTAGAGAAGTTTTTAAAAAGTTATTCTAAATAATTAATATAATACTTTTAATACTTAAAAATACTTTAGATAGTATATATATAAGGAGTTAGACTTACTTTTATCTTTAACCTCTTTAATAATAAAATAAAGGGGGGTAGGGGGGGGAAATATAGAAGAACTAAAAAGTATAATAGACTTTTTATTATTATTATTATTATTAAAGATAGAAAGAGAGCTATTAGTAGTAATAATAGTAGTAATAGTATTAGTAATAGCTTTTTTATACTTATATACTTTATATATATAGGTAGTAGTTTTCCTCTTATTAATAAGTATTATAAATTCTAATTTATAAAATAATTAGTAAAGGTTCTAATAATTATATTAAATAATTTAATAATTATTATAATAATATATAAGCGTTATAATAAGTAATTTAGGATTTTTAAAAACTTATTTTTATAAATTATAAGTAATCTAAAGAAGAAAAATTTAATTATAAGAAAGTATAAGAGATATTATTTATCTCTACTACTTATACCTAACTACTTATACTAACTATATTAAGAAATTTTATTAATTTTAAATATATTTATAACTTACTTTAATAACTAAATAACTTTATTAAATACTCTTATATTTTATAAATATAACTATAAATATTAATTTTATTTATCTATTTATTTTATTACTTTAAAAGCTATTTTTATATATTTTATATAATAAATTTAAATAGGTTTTAAATATATAGTAGTAAAGAATAAGTTTTTTAGCTATTTATAATATCTAAAGAGGTATATTATAATACTTTTAATTTAAGTTATAGCTTTACTACCTATTATATAATATATAGTATTATATAAGCTATATGTATAGATATTAGTCTATAATATAGACCACCTTTCTAAATAGTTACTCCTATAATACACCTTTATTCCTAATGACCTGCGCGCCTGTAACTCGCAAGAATCACCAAACTCATTCTCGCTCAAGGATACTTCGACCGACAGCTTGAATCCGCCCCCGTCGCCCCGGCCCCCTGGCACCGCCTCCGCCAGTCGCAGTTATCGAAGCTCGACGCGCCGCCGTACGTCTTGACCTCGCACTCCTGGTACGTCGTGCTCGCGCCGTACTCGCGCTCCGCCTTGATCATGCTGCCGCCGAAGTGGTCGCACACAGACTTGGTCGCCCCGTTGTTGGGCACGCCGTTGCTGTCGTAGCAGTGGCAGTCGTTGTAGCTGGCGCACGCGGAGGCGTAGGCCGCGAAGGCGAATGTGAATAAGGCGGAGACGCGCATCGTGAGATGGGAGATTGCGATGGGTTGGGTTGCCTTTGGTGTGTTAGAGAATGGACGAAGGTTTTATATATGGAGTCGGGGTTGCTTACAATGAAGATGAAGGGATGGTCGGTGCAGGTTGAGATGGTAAACCGGTGGGATGAAGTCAGTTGGGTTAGCATTTATATAATTCGCTCGTTGTCTTAATGTCTATCTACGAGCATGAAATATCGACTGGGCGGGAGTATATGGCCCTGGTCAGTGAACGTTCAAATTGGACCTCAACTGACTCTGTCGACGTCTCCACATCTCACCCGGTCGCCAAGCATATCGGCAATGCCCTCCGTATTTCTTGTTCGGTGGAGTCCCGGCTTTAAGTACGATCAGCACCGACACAAACTTCCTCCAATCGACTCTGTGCAGCATCATTAATATCCTGACTCGCACCTTGTCCTTATGGTACGAGCTTCGCTAAGAAAGTCGGCCCCTCCCCCATATACCGCCATATCGGCCTGTGTACAGGTTGGTCTTTGCTCTACTGAAATTTCTGCTCAAGCCCCCATCTCGCCTGCCATAACACGAGTGATGTAGTGGAGGTGGCATTCCTCTCTCCCATTCGATCTCAGGGATATTAGTGATAATGTCTTTATTGAAGTTTTTGTCTTGTATCGCATGTCTGTAAGTACCGCCGTTGATTGTCGCCCAAAGACCCCATAACTGTCGCAACCACGGGAACGTTGTCACTCCTTGCGGATCAGATGAGTCCAGAGCAACCAGATATGAAGATGTGGATATCAAGACACGAACATCGCGCTACGAATACGCGCGAACTACGTCGTCATACGACAAGATGTATCGCAAGGCTATGACTCGCGATACCCTTGAACACCAGCCCGACACGAAGTCCCAGGCGTAGAGGTAGACCGAGCTGGAGCACCACATCGAACTCCTCGGGATGTCGTTGGCCAGCAAATCCAGGATTAGATGGAGCCGACGTCGTCGGTACGAAAGACTGGGATGATAGCAGGGAGTCGGAAAGTCTATTTCGACCTTCAGGACCACATCTCGATTGGATTCTCACCGCCAACATTCCAAAGATGGGACCGAATCGCAACGAACAGCGACAAGATAAGATAAAGTGACATCAATTCATTAGACTAGGTACTATGGTCATCCCTCATCATGCATCAACAATCTCGAAGCGGACGAGAATGGAGCACGTCGTCTCTCTGCCCTTCAAGTCCAACATCCGGATAAAGACCCAGCCGGGTACGGTGTAAGCCAGCCGCACCGCACCGACGGCCAGCATCGGGTTCCTCGCGAAGCTATCGTCGCTCTTAATGAGCATTCGCAAGAACACCATCTCGTTGTCTTGGTACTCCCATTCCAGCGTCTCGTCCCAAAGCGGTTCAGTCGGTGGTGGGTTCTCGCCCTTGTGCAGGAAACCCGTGAGCTTGTGTTGCCTGTACCCCGCCGTCTTCCTCTTAGGGGGCTCCATGGACAGATCATGCGGGTGAACCAGAGTGCAGGTGAGGTAGGGCTTGATGGGCTCGTCGTCGTCACGCTTAGAAGGGATAGGTACGTCGCTGGCGCCGCCAACGTGGAGACGCAGCTTCTTCTTGCCTCCCGAATCAAGATGGCCGGAGCCGCCAGCGCGAAGTGCAGCAGGCTTCAGGATGAAGCCCTCGGAACCACTAAAGAGGGCCTCGTTGAGCTGCATCGATGCGCCAAAGGTCTGCCAATTGAGAGCGCAAATCTGCGCACCGACGCCCCAGAAAGGGACCGGATGGAGGTTCTTAGACGAGATGCGGGTGCCCTTCGGGAAGACGCGCATGAGGTGCTGAGCGTTGTGTCGGGAGATCTTGTCGCTGGCCTCGGGCATGTGGGAGGCGAGGCCAGACTCGGAGACGTTGATGAGGTGATGGTGAGGTCCGTCTTTGAGAATGTCTTCGTACCAGGAGTTGTCGACTGGCTTGACGGACTGGGCGTAGACGCCGAGCGCCTCAAGCTCCGGGACAATGAGTGTCTTTGGGGCGGCCTTCTTCTTGACCTTGTAAGCTTCGTGGTTCTTTCTCTCTTCCTCGTCTTCGTCGTCTGAGCTGGAGCTGGAGTCGTCAGGTTCGCCGGGAAAGTGGTATTCGACAATAAGCACAATTTTGTTGCCGAGCTCCTCGAGACGAACAGGGCTATCGCCTTCCTGCTCCGCGTGGCCCTTCTCTCGCACCGCCTTGCTCAGCAACCTGTCGCCAAAGACTTCCTTCATGATATGGACGAGGCGCATCTGCCCCTCTGGATCGCAGTGGTTCTCTAGAGACAGAAGGATGGGGGCAGCCGGGTTAGGATCTCTCGCCTCCTGGTCGACGACATCGCGGATGGTCTCGCAGACGGCGCGGAAGGGGATGTGAGAGACCAGGGTGTAGCCGTGGGTGACCTTGGGCTCGTCCTTGTTGTCTGGGTTGTCCCAAGCATCAATCTCGACGCAGCGTGCACCAGCGCGCAGGGTGTCTTCGTAGGCCTCGGCCGAGGAGCTTCCATAAAGCTGGTGGGCCAGGAGGTAGGTGTTGTGGCTGGAGCTGATGAAGTACTCGGGCAGCGGGTGGGACCTATCGGTGAGTTCGCGCGGCACGCTGATGTGAGGCTTGTCGACGAGAGCCTGCAGGGCGCGGGAGGGCTGGTCCGAATCGATGTCGGCCTCCTTGGAGGACAGAACCTTCTGATCGACCAGGAAGGACTTGATTGCGCGACTCACGCGCAGGCGGTGCTTGAGGTCGGAGTCGCGGGCGGCGTGGCCTCCGCCAGCGAGGGTGGAGTGGTCCGTCTTCTCGCCTAGCTCTTCCTCATCCTCCGGTGCGCGCTTGGAGAAGGGATTGAGGTTGGCGAGCTTTGAGGTTATTTGCGCAGCCATGATGAGGAGCGACAGGTGGATTCTGACTCAGGAGGGAGGGAGGGCGTCTGTCGTCTGCGCTCGAGCTCTGGCGCACGGAGTAGGGATATTTGAAGAGTCGAGGTGAGGTGAGATGAGGTGCGGAGGTGAGATGATGATGAAGGCAAGAAGATGCAGGGAGGAGCGGCGGCAGGGAAAACAGACAACGTCAAGCTTGGCTGATGCACGCCGCGTCAGGTCGCAGCTGGTGTGGTGCCTTCCTTGAATGCGCCCCCAAAATGCCCCTCAGCTCCTTCTCAGAATGCGCCGGCGCGATGGAGGGGTTCTTTTGGTGTGGAGCCGATAACTGGGGAGCTGGTTGAGCTGTGGCCAATGGAAGACGCCAGAGATGACCTATTCAGGTTAGCTCAGGCCTTACATAAGACAGGTTAAAACGTGCCCCTCACCACCTTCTTGAAGTTCTTCGTCCACTGGTTCGTCTCATCCTCTGAATCCTTCCATAGAACACCTCCCTCAGACGGGCATGGTCTTCTAGAACAAGCATCCAACTTTTCGATGCCCCGAGAGCATCTGAAATGGATGCATGGGCTATGATGGTCAAAGCCTACGCCATCTTCTCCGAGCCTGTGGCCGCCAGCGCATCTCTTCCGACATGGCCAACGCGACTGCGCGACAGCCGGTTCTCTGAGGCCGACGAGACCATTTCAGAGTCCGTTGCGACGATCGGCACTTTACCGCCGTCTTATCCTGGCTCAGCCGCAGAGGCTTCAACACGGCATCTTGTTTCGCTGGCTAGCCAGCTGTTCTCTCGCCCACCCAGCTGAGCTCAGCTGTCCGGCCCAATCAGCACTCCCAAAGACTCCAAGCCAAGCAGTCGACCCCACGATGCAGTGCCAGCGTCGTCAGCGCCCCAGGATCAAGCCGAATCTCCAACATCACCCTCGCTGATGGATCCACTTCGGCGCCGTTCTACCGGCTCGGCATCTTGCTGCCCGGAACGGCACTCAGGGACTCTTTCAGCCTTGTGGGTCCGTCACACCGTGAACCTGCAGCCAAACCTTTCCGCCCCCAGACATTGGCGTCTTCTTTTCTCCGATGCAAAGACGTCTGTTCCATCTCCTCGTGTCATGTCAAACACCACTTGACTATTCGGGATCTGCTGGTTGCGTCCTGGGAATGGCGGGGTCGTGACACTGCACAGTGATCTCAGTTGTCCGGAGAATTCGAAGAATCATCGAGGAATGATCGTGGCTTACAACCGACAATCGAATGCTGCTGATGCGAGAAGCTTGGACGTCTCAGCCAGGATCCCCTTCGCCGTGTTCATGTGTTGCCACACGAGAAGGACTTCAGAGCTGCCTTACCTTATTCTGGTCGCGAGCTTTCACTCCGATCCAGGCCGTCCCGGGGCATGTTGAGGCGCGTGCGTTGGTCTCTTGTACGCTAGCCCAACGCGGGACGCATTGCTTGGATATCTACTGGCGGGACAACCCAAGCTTTTCGATTCGAAACGACAAAGATATGGCCACCAATTCTGATTGAGCCGTGGAAGCTGTGCGACCGAATGCTGTTCGCCAACTGCGCCCGCAGACACATTTTGCTCCCAACCCCTCGAGCTCCATTGGCCGTAGTGCATGCACCTCCAAGGGTCTTTGGGCGCCGTCTCGGTCGGTGATGGCCAGGCCCTCCCAGTCTGGGGTCTAACGGGGAGGCAAACATTGAATTGGCATGGCTGGCCAGACGAACCACGGGTAGCGCAGCTGCATAGGGAACAAGCAGCAGGGGAGCTCGCAGGCGCCCTCCATCTGTCGAACCCAGCCAGATGGCTCCCTGCCGGCCGCTGTCGTCATCCTCAGCTTACCTTGTGCGTTATTTTTACCCGAAAGCGGCGAGCGGCACACCGCCAGACGCTCATGACGAGAAGCAAGCGACAAATCGTTTGATGGACGGGTTTTGATGGATGGCATGGCATGGCTGGGTGCATTGAGAATCATCAAGACAACACACATGCGACCGGGGACGAGAGGCGAGGAGGTGCAAATCGCATCGTGATCGACAGCGCAAAGGGCCACGGGATGAGCAACATCGCCTTCGCCTCCCACCTCCAACGGTGTCCTCTCCTCGTCTCAGTCCAGTGCGGTCGCACAGCATGCGGGGTCCAGCAGCATTCCACCAAAGAACCCCCGTCCCACGCCTACGCGGGCCTCCGGCAGTAGTGTGCCCAACGATGACTCCCCAGGCATCCCAAGACCCTGCTGGCCTATTGCGTGCTCAAATGTGAGGGAATAAGCTTCTGAGGGAGCTTCGGAAGGGTTGCCCATGACGTCTGGAGCTGCGGCGTCTTCCTAAGTTCCTTCTGCGTCGACCTAATTAACTGGGGGCGGGCTCGCTGCCTACTGCCGCTAAAGGGTGTCCGATTTGGGGGCCACAGGTTAGCTTTCCCCTCTCGTCGCAGAGATCGGCGCCTGGAGACCCGACGGCCAACGCCACACCCTTCTTCTCCCGTCCTCCACTTCTTTTTCCTCCATACTACGCTGATTCTCCAGGGTATTTACATGTGAGCCACCACGCCTTCCCACGTTTTGGCATCGCCCGTTCAACTTCGTCTTGTCGACTTGAGATATCCGGTGCAGTTGTGGCAGAGACTGGACGCCAAGATGGTCAACCCGGGGATTGTGTACCTTTTGGTGAGCAGCTCACGGACTTCAGGCGGCACTGCAGCGTTGCATACTCCATTTCGTTCACTAACCTGACTGGGATTATCAGATCTGCGTCGCCCTTCTTGTGACGGCCATGTAAGTCCTTCTCCTCGACAGCTCAACAGCTTCATCAAAATTCAATCTTACTGACCATCGCGCAGCGTTACTCACGTCTCGAGCTCGAGACTCTCCCTCCCGACCGCGCCGTTTTTGAGCTTTCTTCCCATCATCCTCCCCATTATTGGCGCCGTCAACGCCTTCTACCGTCCTCGCCTTCTCTTCAACGCCAGCCAGTCGCTCGCACGCACCGAGCAGCTGCTGCCGACGATCCTGCAGAGCTTGCAGGGCGTCTTGACCACCGCCATCGCCGTCCTCTTCCTTCAGTCTTCCCTTCCCGGTGCCGACCTGAACTGCGGACTGTCGACCACCTGGCAGCACATGTTTGCTGGCAAGGACGAGTCTGCCATTCGACGCATCCAGGACAGCTTGGACTGCTGCGGTCTGAACAGCGTCAAGGACCGTGCCTGGCCATTCCGGGCAGACGTGCAATGCGCCCAGAGATACGGGCGTGACACCCCGTGCATGGGACCATGGCGCGAGGCAACGATCAGGAACTCGAGCATCGACCTGGGCATCGTGTTAGTTGTCGGTGTCTTGCAGGTGCGTTTGCCTCATCATGTGTATTTGGATATTGACGGCTGACCACCTGTCATCAGATTCTCACCATGCTCTACACACAAAGCGCCAGCAACTGGAGGCACGCGTGGTGGGCACAGGGCTGGCGACACCTCTCGGACCGCCCCATCGAGGAGCGTGAGCGCACCCGACCCCTCCTCACATCAGCCGCTGCCGCTGCCGCTGCCGCCGAGGCTCCGAATGACAGTGGCGACGAGTCCGACGTGCCCGTGACATACCGCGATCTGAGCCCCCAGTACGGTACCACAGGCGAACCCCGTGGCCGAACCCGCACCGCCGCCGGCCGCATCGAGCCCTCGTCGCTGAGAAACGTGACGAACGTTTGGGAGGGCGACTAAAGCCTAGGCCTACCTACACCACCAATTCAAACAACCGCATGACGAACCAATTTTTTTCTCTTCCAAATCTGGCGTAAGACTTTAGCATTGCGAGCGAGGGATATTGCACGGAGTTAACGTGTTGCTTGTGGCAAGACTGCTTGGCACGGCGTTGGGACGGAGTATTAGTGCTTAGTGTGGTACAAATTGTTACGTCTTTTTTCTTCATATTTTTGGGCTAAAAGTTTCACTGAAGTCTTGTTGAAATCTCGTTCATTGACGCTGCTTGTTTTGACATGCCAGCCAGAAGCAGAGCCAAGTCGCGGCCCGCCATGGCGAATCTGTCGACGGTGTGTCAGTATCAGTCAAAGGTTTATGTGAAAATTTCTGCCTACCGAATAGGAGCATGTCTCTTCGCAAACTCTTCAAGCAGATCTGGCCTCGGCTCCAACCCTCCCAATCCGACAAATACCTTGCGTCCGTCTACGCTCGCCTTCTCAGCTGCGCCTGCGATCTTGGCCACGGTGGAGTGGAACAGCTCCGAGTCGTATTGTCCGGGAATGCCCAGCCTAATCACCGTCAGTCGAGCCTTGTGTAAACGATGGGAGGAGGACATACTCCATGCAGAGGTCTGCGCATCCGATGAAGAGCGCGTCGATGCCGGGTACCGCGGCGATGGCCCTAGAGACAGTTTCAGCACAGAGTCGCGCGGGATGTTTGGTACTTCTAGAGAAGCGGATGTACACGTACTCTACATTCTCAACACCTTCTTTCGTCTCGATCATGGGCATGATGAGCACCTCGTCGTTGACGACTTCGGCGATGGCCGCGTAGGATAGTTGCGTGGTGTACTGCGTCATTGCGGTGACCATTGTGACTGAGCGGTGGCCCTGGAGACGTAAGTTTCGTGTAAGCTTTTGAAGTGAGGTGGAGGGTGTTGCAGAGGACACAGAAAGCAACTCACGAGGGGAGGAAACTTCGACGCGTCGACGCACATCTTTGCCTGTTCCACGGTGTTGACGTGCGGGACGATGACGGCCTGCGCGCCGGAGTCGAGGCAGCGGGAGATCCATTCCTGGGAGCATGTTGGGACGACTACCGTTGGTGTGATTCTGCGATCAAGAATAACATCCGTCAGTAATTTAAATAGTCCGTTCGGCTGTGCCTATCTACGAGGAGCTGTGGTGAGGAAAAGGCTTGCTCACCCCACGTTCAGACACGACACAGCAATGTCCTTCATCGTCTCCATGCTCATGGCCATATGCTCAAGGTTCATCAGCACGGCAGAGTACCCCGCGCGCTTGGCGACGAGGGGCATCTCGGTGGAGAAGGCGACGCGCAGGCCGAAGGAGTGCGCGAGGCGGTTCTGGCGCATGAGGCTTTTGACGAGGTTCGGGCGGACCGTCTCGCGGGCCAGGGCGAGCTGGTCGGGGGCCACTGAGGAGGACATTTTTGGCGGTAGGTGTGATGAGTAGTGTTCTGAGGACGTGCTGGTGGGAGATGGAATGCGCAAACAGTAACACACGATCTGGGTAGGACGGAGAGATGGCTGACGTCGTCGCTGTAGCTGTTTTAGAGACCACAAACGCGTTCCTTCGTACCCCGACGTCGGCCGATGGACGCCGGCCGCCCCGGCCGACGGGGGTGCTTATCCGGGGACCGGGGGGTGGTATAGAATGATAAGAATGCGGGGAAAGCGATCGGGGGAGGAAGAAAGGGAAATGCGTCGGACGACGCCCGACAAGAGGGGCGCAATGTGTGTTTGACGCAGCTTATCTTCGGGCAGGATGCCGAAAGATTGAGAGGATCCACTGGGGGTGTTGAGGTCTTGGCTTGCGCTTTTGATCTGCTGATACTGTTGATAACATGCAGTTGGATGGGAGATGCAGCATAGCTGACCAGGGGGTGCGTGGTGGCTGGCTATCATAACCCGTGATCGTTTGGGGAGATAATAAAACTTACATTATGGAATAAGAGTCGTTGTCCAAGGTGTGCCTCGGTGTCGAAACTCCCACCGGTTCTTACTATCTTGATTTACGGAGGCCTTGTGTTGAAGACTTTCGTTGTTCAATTCGCACACAACGCGACTCAGTGATGGACGGCAAGAAAAGCCACGAGGTCAACTCGGCCATGTCTCCCGCTGCTTCTGACGTCGGTGTCGGCGCGCACGAGGCGCACAACGTCTCCTTTGGAAAGAAGATTTTGTATCATCTCTGGGATGCGGACCAGCATCTGAAGAGTCCGCAGGAGAGGGCTCTGGTGAGGAAGTTGGATTTCGGGATTCTCATCTGTGCGACGTTGGGATGGGTGAGTTTCCCTTTCCGCTGTGACCTTCTTGGAGTTGCTGACAAGTTTGATAGTGGATGAAATACATTGACCAGAGCAACATCACCAACGCATGTGAGTGGCTTCTTTCGAAGATGAGACTTGATGGTAGATGATTAGTGTGCTGACGAGAAGCGATAGACGTGAGCGGCATGAAGGAGGATTTGAACATAAAGGGGAATGAGTACACATACATGCTAAGTAAGTGTTCTGAGTATCCGATGGAGACGAAGTCATCTAACAGAGTTGTGCAGTGTGCTACACCATCGCCTTCGCTATTATGCAAATCCCAGCAAACATGATCGCCCTCAAAGTCCGTCCCCGTATCTGCCTCGTGGTCTGCGAGCTCGGCTGGACAGCATTCACGTAAGATTCCATCTTCGGCATACTGTTGTATGAAGAGATGGCTAACTCGGAATGAACAGCTTCGCGCAGGCTGCAGCCCAAACAAGCAACCAAATGTACGCCTTCCGCTTCATGGTCGGCCTCTTCGAAAGCCCCTTCTCGCCCATCATAATCTTCCTCCTCGGATCGTGGTACACCAAGACAGAACTCGCAAAGTGCGTCCCCCACCTCCCACCTCCCACACGTCCAAACAAAATACTGACTTCGTTCCAAGGCGCGTCGCCGTCTGGCACGTCACCGGCTTCTTCGGCCAAGCGACCTCGGGCTTCCTCCAGGCCGGCATCCACAAGGGCCTCGACGGGCACCTCGGTATGGCGGGCTGGCGCTGGATGTACATCATCTGCGGGTGCATGAGCCTGCCGATCGCGCTGTCCGTGTGGTTCCTGCTGCCGGACTACCCGCACAACACGACGGCGTGGTACATCACCGAGGAGGACAAGCGGCTCGCGATGCAGCGCTCCGCGAAGCTCGGCCGCGTCGAGATCACGGGCGTCATGGACCTGAAGCTCGTCAAGCGCATGTTTGGGAACTGGCGGTGGTGGGTGCTGTGTCTGATGTACATCTTCGTGAGTCGTCTCCCCTTCTGTCTTGCGTTGGTTGAAGCGTGTGGTTGGAGGTTGCTGACAATTGTTGGTAGTACGGAAACTCGTGTCAGGCGAATAACTATTTCGCCATCTACCTGCGTATGTCTTGTATCCGGAGGGTAGACAAGAGGCCAAGCTAACGGTTGATAGGCGAGAACGGATACAGCGTCACCCAGCGCAACGTCATCCCGGCCTGCGCCAACCTCGTCACGATGGTGACCGACTTTTCGTGGGGTTTCATGTCGGATTTGACTGGAAACCGACCTCTATGGATGGTTGGCCCGTTGGTAAATATCCCTCTCTCTTCCATCAGAGAGAAACTACTGACAAGACCTCACAGCTCGGCACCACCGTCGTCGGTTCCTCTATCCTCACCGCCTACCCCGCCTCCGACGCCGCTCGCGTTGCGGGCTTCTTCTTGGTTGCCTGCGGTTACGTGACTGCCGTGACCTGGGTGAGTGACCTCTTGGATCTACTAAGTGATCGATTCAGCTGACTGGGAGCAGACCTGGGCCAACGAGGTCAACAACGGCAACGCCGAGGAGAGAGCCTTGACGATTTCCAGCATGAACGGACTGTTCTACGCAACCAGTGAGCTACCTGCGATACCATCAGAGACTTTGCGACTAACGCGTGGTGAACAGACTCTTTTCTGCCGATTCTCATCTTCCCCCAGACCATGGCTCCCAAGTTCGAGCGAGGATTCCCTTCGATTCTATCCTTCGCGCTTGCTGCGGTGGTACTCGTCCGTAAGTCAAACATACGTCGTATACGAAAACAACAAGGCGTGCTAACGAGTATTTGGCAGTTGTCGCGGACTTTTTGCACAAACGCCAGCTCCGGCAAGAGGCTGTGGCAGTTGCGAACCAGCCGGCTTCCGAGGCTGAGGTCAGTGACCCTGTGGATGCTCAAGAGAAGGAGATTGAGAATAAGTTGGTGGGAGCTGTGGAGCCTGTTCGCAACTCTGCTACCATTATTTGAGGCTGGACAATGATTCCGGGTTTGGGTTGATGCTTGTTTCAATTATTGTAGATCAGCCATTAGGGATATCAGATGGATTTACATACTGTCGTGGGAGTTAAGATATCAATGAGAGAATGTTCAATATGCGCCGTAGTTCCTTTTTCCTTCATAGCGTGATAAATCGCTTCCAAAATCTCCCATAGCCTTGACTAAATCAAGACGGACTCTTTTCCGGATTGAAATCTACCACCAAAACTGAACGCTCGGTTCACTTTAGGGGAAACAGACCCACGCAGGACTTCGACTACGATCAATTTAGGACATTTCAATTCGCGATGTCCAATTTGACTACCTAATTCCAATAGTTACAGGGCTACTCAAGTCTTCTCCCTTCTTGATCCTTTCCCTGACGTCAACAATCGTAGCACCTAGTCTGTCAATTCCCTCTTTGATTTCTGCAACTTCATGCCACGCCCAGCAAAGTCTGATACATCGGGCAAACCCATCTTCTGCCTCCGCCCGAGACACGCTGCTCTCGTCTCCAGTGACGGTGAACATATGACCGAAAGCCACGCGCAACAGCTGATCCTTCAGCGCAATCGCGGCCACGTTCTTGGCGACGGGAAGGTCGTCTGGTAGCCTGAGGTACGTGAAGAATCCCCCAGCCGTCGCTGAACCTGCGTCTTTGGGCCTGTTCACTTCAACACGAACTCCGAGAGGAACTAAAACATTTTCGATGGCTGACATGAGCGCGTAGTATCTCTCTCGGTACGTAGGAACGAGCGTGTTCTTGATGTGGGATTGAAGCTGACCGTTTCGGAGCATCTTGTCGACGAAGGTAGAGGTGAGGTGTGAAGGTGCACCACCCGAGCTTGAAGAGCCGCTGATTGTATCAAATTAGTCAAATGGTAAATGAGAATAGGAGGAATAGCATCCGTAACTTACACCTCTCCCAACTCCTTAGCAAAGGCTGGCGTGCTCTCCGCCCATCCGACTCGAACACCTGGTCCAATGACTTTGGAAAACGAGCCGTTGCTGACTGTGTTACCAAATTGGCTGTATCCAGGCATCTCTCGGTCGACATCGACAAGGCGAGGAGGCGCAGTGGCTACAGCGTCTGCGGCAGCAGAGGGGTCTTCTGGCCAGCTAAGGAAGTCGTAGACGTCGTCTGAAATTACAAGAGCGTCATAATCGCGGGCAAGGCTGACAAGATCCTTCCGCATCTGCAGAGAAAGAGTCTTTGCGCTGGGATTGGAGAAAGTCGGAACGAGGTAGATGACGTATTTGTAGATTTTCGGATACGTCTTGCCAGTCTTGATCGACGGGGCATCTAGTTCTCCAGAGGCCTTTGCCTTTTCCAATGCTTGTCTCTCTGCAGCCTCTAGCTCGCGTCGAAGGAAAGAAATGTCGAGACCCTCCTCGTCGTCCTCGGGGACGCCTTTGAGCTTGCCCTGGAACCCGTTGTCTTCAAAGATGGGGCATGCGAGGAAGTATGTCGGCTCCACCATGAAGATATTCCGCGTGTAGAGCGGATCGGTGAATTTCAACAGAACGTTGGCCAGATTGCCCGAGGCGCCGTTGCTGATGCTTATTCTGTCGAAATCAGCTGGCGTCCCGTAGACCGAGGAGAGCCATTCTGCCACGCTTTTGCGGAGAGGGGGGTGTCCGACGTGAGGACCGTAGACGAGCGCAGCGGCTGTCTCAGTGTCTGAACTGAGGACCTGGTTGGCCCCCTCGAGGAGACCGCTTGCGGCGAAGAGACGGGGTGAAGGCCATCCTAGCTGGAGATTGATGAGAGATGTCGGTTTGACGGTGTCGCTGGCGATGTTGCTCCCCATGTTGTTGAAGTGATCGTTTCAAAACTACCTAGTGGTGAGTGTTTGTAAAAGTCAAGGGAGCATTGAGCCGATTCTACGATGGTCTGCTGGATATGGTGGTCGGGCAACACGGCTTACACGGCTGTGGACTGAGTTTCCCGGCCCCTCCCCCTCGTTGCTGGGAGTTTCTTATCGGGAGACGTTCCCCGATGGTGGCCGGGGACCCCTGCAACGTCGTCGGGCGCTAGGGGTGCACTCCGACAGGATCCCGACGGCCGACCGATGAATTGGCCTTGCCTATCGCCTATCACTGGCATGGTGCACATGGATGGCGTGGTTGAGGCTCAGCATCGATAGGAAATAATGAGGGGATGATGGGATGGATTGTTGGTGTCCGACGTCGGGTAAGGTAGGCCGAGCGGCTTGTTGATCAGTGTAGTCGCGAGATGATGGCAAAAAGGACCGTTGCCCCCGCACGAACACAACGTAATGAACAAACCAGATTCTTGCTGAACATTGTTCTCGATTGATCTGTATCGCATCATAAACTCCATCAAATTCTGTGAAAGATGTCTCTGAAGTGGCCCGACGTCAAAGCTGAGAGCGATGCCTTCGCGGCGGAGGTCAAGGAAATTGAGGCGTGGTGGGAAACCGATAGGCAAAAACACATCAAGAGGTTTGCATCTTTCCTTTTAAAACCCCAACACGAATCTTAATTTCTGCCTAAACCGCCCAACTATCAAATTTCGTTCTGCTATGATCAGGCTCACTAGCATTGTTGATCACAGTGACTGAGTGATGGAGTGGGATATTAGTACTTGTTCCGTCTAACTTGTAACAGACCATACACGGCCAAATCTATCGCCGCTTTGAGGAATGTTGGATTTAAGATCGACTATCCCTCCAGTGTTCAGGGAAGGAAGCTTTGGCGCATCCTGAATGAGCACAACAACAATGGCACATACGAACTCACATTCGGAACAACTGAGCCCCTGATCGCCAAGGAGATGGCAAAGACAAGTACGAATGATGATCATAACAATTGTGATGGCGTGCTTTTCCAGTCTGCTAACGCTGAGCAGTGCGAACTGTTTATGTCTCTGGCGCGCTTTGCGGGCTATCACAAGCCACCTGGCCCGGTGAAGACCATGCCGACTACCCTGCCGACCTCGTGCCATCTGTCGTGAAGCGAATCTTCAACACCCAACTATTCCACGACCAGCGACAGACACAGCTCAGAATGCGTTACAGCGAAGCCGACCGCGAGGCGCTCGAGTGCATCGACTATATGCTGCCCATTGTCGCAGACGCTGATATGGGGTTCGGCACTTTGACTGGATGCATGAAGCTGACAAGGAGCTTTGTCGAGGCCGGTGTCGCGATGATCCATATAGATGATCTGGCAATGGGTCTCAAGAAGTTCACCAATGGCGAAGGGCGGACTATCGTGCCCACGTCAGAATACTTGTCCAGGCTGACCACCGTGAGAATGACTTTCGACATTATGGGGTGAGTAATTGCAAAGCAATACCAAGACGTATGCGCTCTAATCACATTCATAGTGCGGACACCATGCTTCTCTGTCGATGTGATAGCGACCATGCCGAGTTCATCACGAGGTGAGATACAACCGCCTTTCTTTCCCACTCCAAGACTTCTAACTTCCATCTTTGTTGTCTCTCGTGTTCTTCGCCACGTATGCTTACCCCTTGACAAGTGTGATTGACCCTCGAGACCACCCTTATGTGCTTGGCGCAACCAAGCCGGTTAGCTCCTTCATCCAAGCAATCGAGGAGGGTAAGGGATCAGGAAAGGATTATCTTACCGTCAAGTCCGAGTGGAAGGCTTCTGCCGGCCTCATGACCTTCGATGAAGCTGTCAAGTCCGTGGCAACCAAAGAACAATACGAGGCCTACATGACCGAGCTCGTCGACAAGACCGTTGCATTGCAGGACCGGCGAGCTGCCGCCAAGCGCATCGTCGTTCAGGATATTGCATTCGACTGGGAACTCCCCAGGACGCCCTTGGGCCAGTACATGTGGCGATGGTCCACCAAAGCTGTCATCGACCGATGCATTCTCGCCGCACCTCTCGGTGATGTGACGTGGAGTCGTCAAGGTGCGTTTGGTTGAAACATCACAAAGCACATGCGTTAGAAGCTGACATTCTTATTAGACAAACCAAGTGCATCCTCCCGCGAAGCCCCTCACTTGACTGACGAATAACCGCTAACCCTGTTCCTAGACAAGAAAGACATGCACGAGTTCCACACAGCCCTCCGCGAGGCGTACCCGAACCGCCTCTTCGCCTTCGGATACACGGGTGCGTATGACTTCAGCAAGGGAGGATACTCACCGGAGGAGGTTGAGACGTTCCCGGCCGACATTGCCAAGATGGGCATCGTGTGGCAGGTCCAGCCAATCTGGGCGACCCAAGGGCTCAGTCTGCACGCCAAGCAGTTCGCGGAGAAGTTCAAGAAGGAAGGGATTGCGGGCTACATGCGGGACGTTGCCGCCCCCTCCATTGCCGGCATGGCAACGGATAAGTACGGAAAGCCGACGTCGCGTGGGGGCTATCTTGCTGATGCCTTCTTCGATGTCGTGGCCGGAGGGGATATTACTGAGATTGCTTGAGATTAGGAAGGATACTCGCAGATCCCTCTGGCATTACGGGCTGTGCATATGTGCTTAGTTGCCGCGTTGGATTCCCTGTCTGGCATTATGCGGTACACGGTTGCGGTCGCAACCCTTTTTCTCACGCTCAATGATGAATACGCAAGTTGCAGACGCGCGATGCAACGAGAAGCATCAGGCCGCACCCGGCAATGTGATAATTGGCATGCAGCGCGCATCTTTACTGAGCGGCGAATGAGGAGTTGTCTAATTAAAATGCTGGTCTGATAGCTACGTCGGACTGTGAGCCAAGACCTTTGCGTAACACAGCTGTCGGTTGTCCTATTGGATGAGACAAGCATGCATTGTCTCTCACGTCTGACATGCATCGCAGCTCACTGCTCCAGCGGGCCGCTCGGCAGGATTTATGCTTCTCCACAAACGAGGAGCCACGGATACACTGCCAGGAATTGATTGTACTGTTTGTGACGCCTTCCGTCAAGGGCTTTTCTCGGTGATGTTTCTGATATCTTAAAAACATACTGCGTGCGTCTGATGGAGAGCGCATCACAGCTTGGGATTGTCTCATCAACAACAGACTGAACATTCACCCTTGCCCCAACCACATAACCAACATGAACTCTACTACACTCAATATCACGGTTGTCAGCGATGAGCTGGACCGCAAAGAAAGTCTTTTGGCATCAATTGCTGCTCAACAAGTCTTTCTGGCGGCTTCTTTCTTGGTTGCCTGCTTGTTCTATGCCCATCATTCACGCTCCAAGGGCTCTAAGCTCCCGCTGCCTCCTGGTCCCCCTGGGTGGCCCGTGATAGGGAACCTCCTCAAGTACCCAGACAGCCGAAGATGGCTCACAGAGTACCTTTGGAAGTTCAACTATGGGCCCTTGGTCTATCTCAACATTCTGGGGAAACCCATGGTGGTCTTGACAACTGTGGAAGCAACACATGAGCTTCTCAACAAACGCGCAGCCAAGTATTCCGGACGCGATCTGGGCGTTATGGCCGGCGACTTGGTTTCCAAAGGCTACAATCTCATCTTCCGCCAGTATGATGCTCAGATGCGTCTACATCAGAGGTTGAATGTAGCAGGGCTGAACCCACGGTCCGCTGCACTATACGACCCAGTCCTGCGCCTGGAGTCTCTTCAGCTTCTCCACGACATTCTCGCAGAGTCCAGGGCTCAGCCAGGCTCTGAGGGAGATCAGACTCCGACACCCAACTACAACCACGGTTCGCGTCCTTTCAACCCACGATGGTACTTCCAGCGAGCCAATGTTGGAAGTCTCCATGTCATTCTTTACGGAGACCGTCTTGTCAAAGAAGATCCCACTACTGCTGGCAAGATGGACTTTCTCCTCACATGCCCAACGCTTCAAGCTCTGCAAAATCCACCTCTCGTCGACATTTTCCCTTGGTTGAAGTCCATTCCCTATGCACTCTCTCCTTGGAAGCTGCGTGCCGAGTCCATGTTCAAGGAAGAGGAGGCCTACCACCTTCGCAACTTGCGCAACGCAGTCAACCAGCCCGGCTACAATGTCGCGAAGCAGGTGGCCGACAGTGCGAAGCGCTTGAACATGGAGTTGAGCGACACAGAGATCAGCTGGGTCATTGGGACGCTGTTCCTTGCCAACGGCGACACCAGCCCTACCTTCATCACTTGGTTCCTGGTGATGATGATCAATTACCCTCGAGTCATGCACAAAGCCCAGCAAGTGTTGGACGAAGTTGTCGGACGTGATCGTCTGCCCACACACGATGACCGGTCGCGGATGCCTTACATCGACGCCATCATTGACGAGGTAATGCGTTACCGGCCCGTGATACCCTCTGGAGTCGACCACCTCTCCGTGGAGGAGGACGAATACATGGGCTACAGGATCCCCAAAGGCACTATCATTGTCACATCTCAATTCTCCCTCGCCAGAGACAAAGCTGCCTTTGGCGCGGATGCAGAGGAGTTCAGACCAGAGCGGTGGTTGGAGAGGAACGATCTTCCGATCATAGGCTTTGGGAACGGGCGACGCATCTGTCCTGGAAGGCATGTCGCGAAGGAAATCTTATGGATCATGGTGACTCGTTTGCTGTGGGCGTATGAGATGGAAGCGCCCATTGACCCAGAGACGAAGAAGAGGAAGGTCATTGATGACAGGGACGCCGTACCAGTGGGCATCGTCATTGGACCCTCGCCATTTGAGGCTGTCTTCACGCCAAGAGGCAAATGGGTGGAGGACATCATCGAGAATGACTTCAAGAATGCGGACTTTGATGTAAACAGAATCATGGAGGATGTGGCAAGGTCTAAGGGTCTCTAGAGAGAAAGTTGTTGACGTGGGAGTTGCGAGCTAGTGTGAGCAGTTATGAAGGATGATACGATGAGGATCAATTTCCGACAGTCTTTCTTTCGCCTCATGTATCACGGCAGATGATGAGATACTTGGTAGACTTTGGAGCTTGTATGCTTTCCGTAGCCTAAGATTGCGAGATGCCTGCCCATTGGTAAGCGTTGCACTCGGCAGCGCTTCTCGTCAGGGGGGAAATGTCTCTATCGCTCACTATCGATTATTCACCCTCGAAGTAGCCGTCACGCGCGCATGAAAGTATTCCTACATGAGGCAGGAAGTAAGAAAAGCGACTGAGGCCCACTGTTACGTCGAGTCTTGTGACTTGAGATGCGCGGATGCGCGGCACATGCACCCAATCAGGCTTCTGTCCTGATCGATAGGATCGAATCCCCCTCTTCTTACTGCATATTTCAAAACCACTAGTTATATCGACCAGATTCGAATCTCGTAACAGAGAATCATGCTTATAATTATCACAACATCCCCTGAATACGTACATTGCGATGCTACGTGCTCTTCCTGCTTTTCCCCTACCGTGACCCTCGGTTGGGCTTGCAACTTCCTCAACATAGTTATCACAAAACAACACGCACTTCGGTGTGTGCTACTATGACAGCGGCCAGAATGACGACGACAAACATGGTCCCCCCTCAGGAGCCGCCTCACCTGCTAGCGGCGAAGGATGTCATGCCAATCATTAAGCAGGTCATCAAAGAGCAATCCGACACCTGGAATAATGTGGCCGCGACTATTGACCCTGCATCGGCAACCTTTGACACTGCCATCCGGCCATTGATAAATGTGGACAACGAGACGCAAGGTCGAATCGCTGTCATAGCAATGCTGCGATATGCCTCGCCAGACCAATTAGCCCGTGAAGCATCGGACGCAGCCATTGGGCTGTTGCGACAGTGGGACTCCGAGAGGGTAGCGAGAAAGGACTTCTATCATCTGCTCAAGGCTGTTGAGGACAAAGCTGAGGAGGTCCACTTCGAAGATGGCAAGTTTCTCAAAAGCAACATCCAGCAGTTCACAAGAGGTGGTCATGGACGTCTTGACCAGGATCAGGTGGCCGTTTACTTGAATAGGAGAAACCAAATCGATGAGCTGAGACAGCAGTACAACCGCAACTATCGAAATGACGATGGTGGCATGTGGCTTTCCCTGGACGAACTTGAAGGGGTGCCTGCGGAGGACCTCGCTCGCTTCTTGAGTGGACAACATTCCACAGAGGCCAGCACGAAGGATAAGGCGTTTGTACGTTTTACGAGAGCAGACGTAAACGCCGTCTTGCAGTACGCTACAACACCGTCAACCCGAAAGAAAGTCTACGTCGCCAATGAAAGGAAGGTACCGGAGAACGTCGACCTTTTCAAGGAGGTCATCGATCTGCGAGATGAGAATGCTCGACTACTGGGATATGAGAATCACGCGGCGTTTCGATTGGAGGCTCGCGTTGCCAAGACCACAGCATGGGTGAACAGTTTTCTCGATGATCTCGAAGACGTCCTCCTGCGAAAAGGAAGAGAAGAGATGAAGGTCCTCTTGGAAATACGAGAGAAGGACTTCCCGCAAGACAACGACTCGATGCCACCCTGGGATTATGATTACTATAATCGCCTGCTGCAAGAGGAGATCAATGTCAAGCATGCCCAGATCTCTGAGTACTTCCCACTAGACTACTCCGTCTCGGCAATGCTGGATCTTTTCGCCACTTGTCTGCAGCTTCGATTCGTTCCCTTGACGGCCGACCAGAAGAAGGACGTGGTCTGGCATGACGACGTCCAGGTATGGGCAGTTTGGGACGAAAGAGATGCCTCCAAGGGCGAGTTCGTCGGCTACCTGTATACCGATCTCCTCATCAGGCCCAACAAGCACCAAGGATCACAGAACGTCAATCTTCAGTGTGGGTATCTTAGACCGAACGACACTAGGGTCTACCCGGCGACAATTCTGATGTGCGCCTTCCCTCGTCCATCTACAACCGGCTGCGCTTTACTCAAGCATAGCGAAATTGTGTCTCTGTTTCATGAGCTGGGCCACGGTATGCACGATCTTGTGTCGAGGACTCGCACTGTGATGGTCCATGGACACCGCATGCCGCCTGACTTCTTTGAGGTCCCCAGTGTCATGTTGGAGAACTGGTGTTGGATGGCAGACGAGCTCAGGCATATGAGCTGCCATTATACCACATTGAACCCTGGATCTTTGGACAATTGGCGCCAAAAGAATCCCGGCCAGCAAGACCCGCCTGAAAAGATACCTGGTGAACTTCTGGAGCCTCTTGTCGGAAGCAGGAATGTGAATAGGGCGCTCTGGCTGTTGCGTCAGCTGTAAGTCATGCCGCCATACCCTTTGCTGGATAATGTTTTCAGACTTGATAATTAGTGCCTTCGCCCGCTTCGATATGGCCGTTCACAGCCCCGCCACTCACGAAGAATGCCTGGACCTGGATGTTACGGAAATATTCAATGACACAATGGAGAGGCTCCGACTGCTTCCCAACCCCGAAGCTAAAGACAGAGGACATCCTCAGTCCAACTTTCATCATATGGTTTCTGGAATGGACGCAGGGTATTACTCATATCTATGGTAAGTCTATCGAGGCAAGATTGATTTTCCAAGGAGCTGATGTTGGCACCAAATAGCGCAGCAGTATTCGCTGCAGACATTTTTCACCACAATTTTGTGGAGAATCCGCGCAGCCAAGAACGATGGGAGAGATATCGTCAAGGAATACTTGGGTTTGGTGGAAGCCGTGATGAGATGGAGATGCTGGAGGAATTCCTGGGTCATAAGCCTAGTTCTGAGTATCTGTTTGATAGTCTTCTAAGCTTGGATTAGATACCTAATGTGGGTAATCTAGCTGCCTTTCTAGTTTTTTCTAATGCGCGGTCTGCATAAAAGTCACACGAGTGCTCTTTACTATTCACCTTGACATGGATGAAAATGTGGAAACGCCCAAATGGATGCATACAACAGATTGGGCGTTTATTGCCAGCTTCCATGGCTTCAACTCAAGGTTTATACGCAGTCTCTCATTTGACTGGCTTCAGTGCCCTCAGGATCACAATCCTTCTCGCAGTAGTAATTTAAATAGTTCACCAAAGACTCTGAGGGGATGTACGACTATCGATCAGTCCCTCAGCGCCGCCGTAAAGCCACGACAAAGCTTCGTCCGATACGAAAAAAACAGCTCTTTCAAATTTATATGTGATGAGAAAACCGTATCAGGGCGGGGAGGTGATTCAGGACTCGGATGGGGTCATGTTGAGGCGGAGGGAGCTGCGGTCAGAAACAGGTGTGAGAGTGTGTCGACATTTGATAAACGATACCATACGTTGTGTTTAATCGGTATCTCAGCGGCCCGCGACATGCCAGAACAGTTAGCGTTTTTATCCAATGAACATCATTCTCAGGACCTGATGGGCTGATGGTAGCATGACCAGCCGGACCCAACGATTGGATAAAATTCATTCATTCAGAGCCCAATGCTATCTTGACAGGTGGCAGTGCCTTCCATCTGTTTTGGTCCGATTGGTTCGATGTGCCATGGCGCAGTCTTCCCCTGGAACATGCGTCGAGACGGTCGGGATTGGAAAACGCCCACCTCCTTTAAATCGGGGGCCTGTCGTAGGTCTCTCCACAACGCTAGCGTTCCGGCTGTCGAACCATTATTTGCTTCATATCATGAATTAGCTATGGGCACGTCGATCCCATCAGGCAGTGTCCAAAGCCTTTTGGGACGAAGCCTGCACACTGCTGGATGCTGACACCAAAGCAAGTCTAAGTAGTCTGCAAAAGCCTAGTGTCGATATTCTGGAACAGGTTTTGGAAAAAGCCCAGACGATAAGGCAAAGAACTATCGATGAAGGATGGAAAATTAACAAGCCAGGCGGTGGGAAAGTCGCTGTTCGCGACGTGTTGGAAAACATTATCAAGTGGGTCGACTGCTTCAAGGCCGTCGCTGACACAGCGGTGCAATACGATCCAACGCATGCGGCACTTCCTTGGGCTGCTGTACGATTCTTACTACAGATCGCCGTAAACGATGTCGAAATGTTCAGGGCCTTGACCGAAAACCTCGAGTTCATATCTCGACTTATTACACGGCACACGATTTCCGAGACTGTCTACGCGCTACGTAGAACATCTGCTAGCGAAGAGCTTCGGGCGTCTCTGAAAAGGCTTTATGCTCTAGTGCTTGCGTTCCTAGCAAAGGCCATCAAGCATCTAGATACCCCTGGATGGAGTAAGTTTCTTCCGCAGGGGGGGTCAGACGAAGTAAACTATAAAGCTAATGTTTGGCTTGAAAGAACGAGTACTCAGAAGTACGACCAGGACTGCCAAGCTGTTCGAAATTCAAGACATCGTCTCAATGGATTCAGAAGTCGACAAGCTGTTCAGGTTGGTCGCTGCAGAGAGGTCAATTGTCAGCGAGGAAGAGGTTTCCAAAGCAGTCCGACTTCTAGAACACATGGAGACACCCATTGCAGATCTAATCAAGCGTGATATTGCTGTTCAACAAGAAAAGAAGCAGGAGGAGTGGCTGGAGTTTCTGACCTGGCTGTCTCCGCTCGATTTCCACGCTCAACATCGAGACGTTAGCAACCGCAGGCTGCGAAATTCAGCTGAATGGATTGTGGGACATCGAGAGGTCGTGGAGTGGAGAGATTTGACGACATCGTCAGTGCTGTTGATCTATGGGCGCGAAGGGGTGGGAAAGTCCATGCTTGCGTCGAAGATCATTGACAGCTTGTCACAAACACAGACTTCGACCGACTCAAAGACTGTCTACTTCTACTGCAAAAGAAGTGCTGCAGAGCCAGAAAGACAATGCCCTAGGCATATCATGGCAAGTCTACTTCGTCAAGTTGCGATTAAGGGCAGTCAAGATATGACCGGAAACCAAGCAGTCCTATTTCAACATTTCCAAAACCGCCAAAAGGAAGTCAAGGAGCAGGGTTTCCGATTACCTGGCCTGGAAATCCAAGAATCAACGGAACTGATCCAAGAAACGAAAGATCTGCGTTCTCTGTTTATCGTCATTGATGCTCTCGATGAGCTAGAAGAGAGGGACCGACCGGCTTTGGTTGAAGCTCTTTGTTCATTGGTTCATACTGCTCGGTGTGTGGTCAAAGTTCTCGTTACAGGCCGAGACGATCCGCAGATTGTCGGACTTCTTTCGGGAGCCTATCAGATACGGATACAACCCCGTGACAACGATCAGGACATGGCACCTTTCATCCAACATAACATTGATAAATTGAAGAAAAGTCGAGCGGGAGTTCTTGGACAACACCTTTCTGAAGATTTCGAGAAAAGGCTTTCCAGTTGCGTACAGCAGAAGGCTGGCGGAATGTAAGTGGGCTTTCTTCGTCGAGCACCGACTTTTGGAAATAATCTGATCCATCCAAGGTTTCTTTGGGTCGAACTCCAGCTTGAACGCCTATCCCTTGCTGAAACAGAGCTGGACGCTCTCGGACTGTTGGAAACTCTCCCGCCAGACTTGAGTGCAACGTACGAAGAAATTTTGACCAGAGTCGCGAGTTCTGGTCCAAGTACGTCGCGAATATGCGCTGATGTTTTCAAGTGGCTCCTGTACGCCAAAGAAACCTTGACTATTGGCGCTTTACTCCTTGCCGTTTCATCTAAGGAGATGCTATGCAACAACATTGACGAGTCATCACTCCTAAGGATCTGTCGCAATCTTATCATGGTTGATGATACTACGGAGCAGGTCACATTCGCTCACTCGACCATCCGGGAGTTTCTTCTCTCAAGGCCAGAATTTGATCTTCAGATTTGCCACGCGAGAATAATTACCAGATGCTTGCATATGAGAGTCCAAGAAACATCGAGCGACCGAGGCACGCTTCCCCATCCTGAAGCCGAATTTCAAAGATACGCTACACTTTACTGGGCGCTTCATTACCGGGATATAGCCTCAGTGGCCTCCCGCGAGTTGTCTGACCAGATATTTGGCTTCGTTTTGGATGACGACAAAGAGCCTACGATAGCCTTCCAATTTTGGTTGCAAGATGCTTATGATTGGTCATTAGACCTGCCAAGAGAAGATCCTCTGAGGAGAGACTTCTACGCGCTGGAGAGTTCTTCCTCCACTCCGCTTTTCTTGGCATGCGCTTTCAACCTACACAGTCTCATGGTGCACATGGACACACCCCGATTTGATTGGAACCAGCCGAACAAACGAGGCCATACGGGCTTATACATAGCTTCTGTGTTTGGACATATGAGTATCGTCAGCTTCTTAATCGGTAAGGGAGCCAACGCGGATGCGAAGTGCGGACGGTACGGAAGTCCATTGCACGCCGCATGTTTCCATGGTCACGCTCAAGTAGCAGCGAAACTAATGGAAAACGGGGCACAAACGCAATGCAGCGAAACAATTTTCGGCGACGCATTGGATGCCGCAGTTAAAGGTGGCAATGAGGCTGTTGCTCGGGTGATAGTTGAGCACGACGCCCCGATCCTCAAGCTCGACCAAGAGCGCATGAACTCGACTATCGCCATTGCGGGTCATTCGGGTTTCATAGACGTGGTAAATCTTCTCCAGACAATGCGGAGAGATCAGGCGCAGTCTACGGCCAGGCAATTGAGCAGCATGGTCCAGCGTGGCCAGGTACGTCAACTACAAAGATTTCTCAAGGATAATCCTGCTTCGATCGAGCTATTGCCTTCAGATTCTATCGCCACTGCTGCTTTACACGGGCACTCTTCTATGGTTGCTTTCTGTATCCAAAAGGGACTGAGCATCGAATCCAGAGGACAATTCGGATCGCCGTTGTGTGCTGCAAGCTTGAAGGGACACCAAGAAATTGTTCAAGTGTTGCTAGGCCTCAAGGCAGACACCAAAGATGGGGAGGCACTTGATGCAGCTTCCAGAAAGGGCCATCTCAGCATTGTTCAGATGCTCATCGGGGCTGCAAACTCCGATACCGACAAACATGATCGCAATCTTCAACGCGCTCTTTCTAGCGCATGCTCATTCGGCCATCTCGACGTGGTCAAGCGATTAGTCGAGGCTGGTGCGAGTATTTCAAAGGCTCAGGCTTCATTTCGAATCATGGAAGCCGCTTCAGATCACAGTCGTTGGGGTGTTGTGGCATTTTTACGTGAAGCTGCAATGGACGTCTATGGGGAACATCCCCATCCAGATCCGGCTCCTCTGGACCCATTCTTCGGTGCTTAGCTCTATTTATCAGATTGATTCAATAGCCCGGTTGTAGCTATGCTCATGTTTGCCGGGGTTAGCTAAATAGTGGGATAATGGTGTGAATGGGGGAACGCCATCATTCCCAGGACTTTATACGACGGCAAATGTGACAGCTCTTGGATCTGATTGTCCTGTTCTCTGGTGAACGAATTTGGGTTCACAAAAAATAATACAAGGGAAAGCATATGTAACACAAGACGTCTAATTAAGGATTCCGACGCAAACGCGAGGTTTGCACTTCGCCTCACAGCACCTTAAGGTAGGCACGTAGGCAAAAGACATGTACAGCCATGAAAATAGCACCATATATTAACTCTTGGCTGCATTTGAGATTAGGTTCGTCGCACACTAAATTCATAGCATACGTACTAAGAACTTAAGTACCTGATTCAATCATACCCACGACGAACAACAACTCTCGGAGCGACGTAGCAAACCCAGTCCATCTGGATCTTTGGCGTTTTCCCGAGGCTGCTCTAGGTTCTCGCACGAAATCAGAATGATTTAGAGTGATTCGATGTCCAGTTGTGGCTGCCATGGTGGCGTGCTGAGATGCCGCTTCTTCAGTGTCATGCAGAAACGCCACATTCCTCACGACTTCCACGTCAAGTCCGTCGCCAGGCCAGCCATCGTTCCAATCACTTGCATGCTCTACACGTTGTCCCTCACAGCAGTCTGCGTTCAAATAAATTCTGAAAAGTGCGCCATAGAAGCGATTGGACAACCTCGTATCGGACGGCGACCAGTTCAGCAAACAAAACATCCGTTCATTCAAATAGGCCCCATCACTCACTTGGCATCAAGAAACCCTGAATTACATCCCCCCTTCATCATCTCCCTCACCCAAAATGCGTCCATCGACCCTCCTCTCACTACCCCTCGCCGCCTTTGCGGCAACAGCGCACGGCAGGACAATGACAACAACAACCTCCTCCCCCTCCCTCCCCTCCTCCCACTCCAAAGCCCAACTCTCCTGCCTCTGCGAAGACGAGGCCTGGGACATCGCGCGCCGCTGGCTCGCCATCTTCGACACCCCGCTCACCTCGACCAAGAGCCAACTCGCCACCGTCGTCGCGGAAAACGTCACGAGCTACGACGACACCTTCGGGCCGCCAACGCTGAACATTGACCAACTCTGGGACGCCATCATAACGCCGCAGAACGCGACCACGACGAACAGCACGCAGACGCCGACGTTCCTGCTGCACTCGTGTGATCAGATTGCGTACAACTGGCAGTATACCGCCGTTACCACGGGCTACAATTCGTATGTTTTGACTGAGCTGAATTCTGTGGCTGGAGGCGATCTGACTTTGGTTTTAGTACCGTGCCGGCAGGAACGCCAGTCTCGTTCACCGGCAACGATATTCTCCGCGTGGACCTGAAGACGCGGCTTATTTCTAATGCTACCTCGTGCGGGGACTGGATTTTGTTATCGCGTCAGCTGGGAAACTCTGCGAATGTCTAGACGGCCTGAGAGGGAATGGGTGAGCTGTTGACGCCGTCTTGGAAGGGCTACGTATTGTTGAAGGACAGAGACTCGAGACTTCATGTACATTCTCAGTGGATATTCTACTAATCTCACAAGTTCAATATAACAGCCAATCATTGGTCCCGGTGATGAGTCCCCAAGCCCGAAATACATCACCAGCACGAGCTGGATGTGCCTCCACGACGGCCACCTCAAGCCAAATCGTCTACGCGAACGAGTAGGAACATTCACTTTCACGCACAGACAGTCAAAGAAGGCAACATTGAATCCGAAACGCCAAATCAATTTCTATCTAGAGCGACAATGCCCCTGACAGTTTTCAACGCCTACGCCGAGTCGATCAGCGCCTTTTCTACTCTTCTGCCAACGGTTGTGCTCCAGCCGTCAATCTTCTTGTTCCATAAGTTCGTCAGATATAATGTTACACTCATCAGAATGATCCAGCCAAGGACGTAGCCCTGTGCGCGGCCGAAATTCTCGAAGAGCCTCGGCATGAGCCAGAAGCCCAGGCTGTGCAGGACGGGGCCGTGGACAAGGTACAGCGAGAAGCTGATTCTGCCCAGGTACTGCGCCACCTGTCCTTCCAGGAGGCGGACGAGGACGGGGCTGCGCAGGATGCACGGGAGCAGGAGAATTGCTCCCATGGACTGGTAGAACATCCAGCCGGATAGGGGGATGTAGTAGCGGGGCACAAGAGAGGAAAGGAGAACGAAACCTGGGGTCCATTCGGCCGAGGCGTCGGGATAGGAAAGGAAGTAGAGTGCCACGAACATGGTGATCCAACGGGTTGCTGTTGCGGAAATGACTCTCTGCAGGAGGGTTGCTCGGCGGCCTCGGGGGTCGCTCTTGCCGGGGTACCCGAGCGAGCCGTCGTGGGTATCAGACGTACGTCGGATGTCGATCTCGGAGAACACCATCCCACCCATGAAGGCAGCCATGTCCCAGCGTCCGAAGATCAAGCTGTAGACGGAGAGGAAGCTGCCTATGCCCATCCTCCACTTCGCCTTGATGGCCGCCGTGCCGAGCAGGAAGAGGTAGATGAACATGGATCCGCGGAGCTCCATGGGGATGGTGAAGGTGTGAGGGTCGTAACGGGTGTGGTAGTGGCCAAAGTTAAAAGGGTTCGCCCACTCCGCGTACACTCTGGTAAAGTTCTTGATGGCGTAGGTCATGTTGTCGTGGATAATGGGGTGCTCCTCCCACGAGCCGCCCATCTGGACCCAGGTGATGTTGTGGGTGGTGGTGAGGTTCTTGGCCTTTGCGGCATCGGCCATGTCCTTCTCGGCCTGCTCCTGGGTGGATGACCTGTGCTTTCCCCAGATCTTCTCCAGGTGTCCACCCCCGGTCTTCTCCTCGCGGGGCCGCGGCTTGGTGGATTCCGCTTGCTTGAGGGTGGCGTTTGCTGACTTGTTCTCGGGCTTGAGGTCCACCTCCAGACTGTCGACGAAGCTGTAGAGCATGGCTGGCATGAAGAGCTGAGACGTCTTGTTCAAGCAGAGCTGGTCTGATGATGCGGTCAAATTGGTTAGGTTACCCAGGGTAAGCGGGGTTTGGAGGTGGAGGTATTTGGCGACACTCTTGGGGCCGGCGGCGGCAACGGTTCCGTTGATGCAGGACTCGCCGAGCTGAGGGTGGGCGAAGGTAACGGTGCCGTTGATGTAGGCCGAATCAGGCCCCTTGAAGATGGCGTTCTCGGACTTGAAGGCGCCCATCTGAGCCAGCAAGGCTACCAAGGCCATGCTGATGGTGGGCGGGATGTAGAGACGGAACACGCGCCTCAGGACGGACGATGCGAGGCTCTTGTAGGCGGCCTCGACACGTCGTTCGTGGATGGCTCTCAAGATGTGCCTGCAGAGCACAAAACCGGAAATGGCGAAGAAGATGGCGACCATGGGGCGGCCGCGATGCAGCAAGCAGATGATGGGCAATTGGTGCCAACCAACGTACGGCTCAGGAGCTCCCGGGGGAAATGCGCCGTTTCCCAGCATGATGAAGGGGGTCCATGGCCAGAAAAAGTGGTAGTTGAAGACGATTAGACAGGCGATGCCGCGGAGACCGTCGAGGGACCTGATCTTGTCCCTGTTCCTCCTCGAGTCCGCGCCCTGGGCCTTTTGCTGCTTCTCGTCGTCACCCTCGCGCCAGTCGCGGCCATCCTGCTCGGTCCTCGGGAGGAGCTCCGTCTCCTGCTCGCGGCCCCTGTGCGCCCGCGCAGACTTGTCCCAGACGTTGTTGATCATGATGATGGCGTCTGGTAGAGCGGTCTTGCTCGGGCGGGTGAGTGCACTCGCGGGGGCATGCGAGTGCAATTAAATGTGCGTGAGTGAGTGAGTGAGTGAGTGTATTTGAGTCAATCGCCTGGCCTGGCCGTGAAAAAAAGAGAGTTTGGGCGAGTTGAGATGACGGCCGGGGGGGGGATTGAGACGACGCGACGAGTGACAATTGGGATGATGAGACAGGACGAACGGGATCTGCGACGTGCAGTTGGAGTCTTAAAAAGGACACTTCGCAGTGCTCCTCATCAATGCTGTGTGAGCTGTGCTGTGCAATGCAACAAGTCAGGGGCTCACACTTGCCGCCGCCTCTCCACTCTTTTACCTGAGGCAACGTTCAGTCCAGTGTGACCAGTGTCCAGTGAGTGTCCAGTTACCAGGTGCAGCGCAGTCTTTCCAGTTTCCACAGTTCAACGGGGAGAGCAAGGGCGCCCCTGAATCGGTTGCATCATGGCTGCTCCGATCCTCCCGCGGCAGTGATCGACACGCAATAAACCTGAAATTCCCAGCTTTTTTTATATTGGGGGGAAAGGCCCATAAAATGCTGCTGCTGCTGCTCCCCCCAGGCCCAGTGCCCCCACGGCCCACGGCTGCCGGAACGCGTGGTTGTGTTCTGTGGTCGCAGTGTCGCCATCTGACCTGATTCGACCCTGAAAGTCTGGCCCTCTGTGCTGTTGCTTTAGATAGACTTTTGCATTGAGCTGAAGAACGCGTCGCTGCAATGTCTTGAACGAGTCTCCAGAAATACCGTCGTAATTCGGACGACGGGAGAGGCAACATGGAGTGTGGCACCAAGCCGCCTCAACCGCGCACTAATTGACGCTTGCTGCGGTCATTCGGGATTCAGAGTTTCCGCCCACCACCAACAGGCACATCGGACAATGACGATACGCTCTTCTCACACAACACAGCCCGGCAACCATCTGACTGCGAAACACCACTAAGCCTTGTACTAATCAATCTGGTCATCAACTTGAATCGATAACAGTCCGAAGAGATACAACAGCTATCAAAAATCTGCCAATCGCAACTGGTGATTTTCTTCCTCCCTCTCCATCCGAACTACGCCTGATCCATGTTCGACAATTGCCTCCTCGTGCCTTTCCCCTTTTCATCCATCGCCAACAGTATTGTTTTCCGTTCCTCTACACAAGCGTGCTCTGGTGAGAAACGCCTTCGTTTCTTCTTCATGCCCACAATCCGCCTCAATTAAGCCGCAATTTCCCCCAACGGCTCGGCTCGTAATTAGTAACACCGAATTAAGCGGGTGAATCTTCCGGTTCTGTTTGCGTCGTCCCGTGGTGCTGTTCACAACACGCAAACACTCATCCGTAATTTCATCTCCCGCGTGATCATCCGATCGGCAAACGATCGCATCTCAAAAAGGAGCCTCATCTGCACCTGTAAGATTCTGAGCTACACTTCCACGCCGCTCAATACCAGATACCTTTTGACATGGTCAATAACACCAATGCGCCAAAGTTTGCCAGCGTCATTTGGAGGCCGCGGCTGACGTTCGATGTCCCCTCGGAGTGACCGCGGGGTTAAAAATAATAAAGGCGGTCTGGCTGTCGAATAAGCTGCGGCCGCATACGAACCCGTCAACGTGATGAAGGTTTTGAATTCGTCCGATTTTTGCTTTAAGCACCTGTCCATCTCCACGGAGGGTATCCCTACCATTGTCGTCGTGTTGAGGTTCCTTGCGCCACCGCACTGGCGCAGTGACAGCATCTAGATGCGATTGGACAATTGCCGCTCTTCAGCTCTTAATTATCAATATTTCGCGTTCGGATCTCGGCTGTCGCAACTGTAGTAATTGTTCAGTCACAGTGATAGTCATGTCAAGTTGATCAGATGTAGTTGATCAATTAGTTATCGCAATCCGTAGGAGTGAATGCCACGCGTGGTGGCGCTGAGCTGTCCCCGATGGTGGGGTTTATCATCACTTATCTCATCCCGCTAACCTTACAGGGCAATTCTGTGCGATCTTATCTCGACCCCGCAGGGCCTTTCCGAAGCCAAACGGCGACAACCCCGCGTTCGGGCTAGCCTGGAAGCAGTTTTTGCTGTGAATAATTAGTGGTCGACCGGTTCTCTCGGTCACGCGACCTGTCAAAGAGAAGACTGCTGTCAATCTGATCTCTGATATCTCATCTCACCGCGCGTCGTCCAGAATTTGCGCCGCTCCCGGGCCCTCATTCAACATTCATCATGGCGATACACGTCACCACCCTCACTGAGGAAGATATCCCTGGCGCAGTCCAAGCGGTTCAGTAAGTGAGAACAGAGCAAAGTGAGCATGTATGACAGAATGACTGACAGGGTCACGCAGACAAGCTTTTGCTGGGGATCCATACAACACGTGGGTCTACGACCAGTCCAAAGTAGGTAGCATTGGAAGACCTGATCCAGAGTCTGCCACTAACAGTTCGTCATCGATAGTTCAGTCAGGAGAGGAATTACCAGTCATTAGCCCTTCGCATGCGATGGGGGATGCGCAATGGCATCTTCCACGTAGCTAAAGAGGAAGGGAGTGACAAAGTACTCGGCGTAGCAATGTGGCTGCCCCCTCAGCCGGCCGATGCTCCATCAACGTGGAACGATTGGCTCGAAGGTTGGCGCCTGTGGTTTGGACAAGTAAACTACAATATGTGGTACGGACGCGGCGGTTTGAATGTTAAGGTGAGATGCCATTCAATCCCTTGTCGAGTCAGCGTCGCTTACACCTCCATCTACTCGCAGAGGTACTACATTTGGAAAGAGGCTCAGGCAAAAGCCCAAAAAGAACTTTGGACGGACCCCAGGGGTTATTATTTTCTCAACATCATGGTTGTACTTCCTGAGGCCCAGGGAAAAGGCGTCGGCGCCAAGATGATGAAATTGGTGACGGATCAAGCAGATGCGGAGGACATGAAGTGCTATCTCGAGTCGAGTAAGGACGTCCCCAACATGGCTATATACGGACGATGGGGTTTCAAGTTCCAGAAGGAGATGATTTGCGATGACGATGGCGACGCTATTAGACTGTTTACTATGATTCGTGAGCCACACGCCGAACCTGGTGATGGGAGGTAGAGAGAAGCATTACTCTTAGAATTGTCAAAAGAACTCTTTATACTAGTACAATTTCCTTTAAGTTCTTCTCCCCGCCAAACGCACTGCGCAGTTGATCTTGGTAATCCTCGGGTGCATCGTCAGGCCACTTGGAGTCCTCTTGGATATCGAGGTCTTCAGGATAATGATCGGGCACTGCCCAAATCCTTCTCCTTATGAATAAGCCCACCCGAACATACTTGCCAGGCCTTTGAGCATCCTCTATTAAGGCAAGGCCTCGTACCTTTAGATTGCAGGTGACGATAAGTGGCAGCAAGTGAATCTCCGTCTCAGGGCTGTCCCCAAACCTGGAATCCTCATCATAGTCGGTAAGTACCGTCAATTCTGGATTCTTCGAATCGTCATCGTCCATTTCGACATATTCCTCGTTGTGAAGGTAGAAGTTGTATGAGAAGGGCATGAGAAGGCCACGGATGTGAATCTCGACCGGCCCAGACTCTGTGAATGGATCAGCCGGAAGTTCAGAGAACCGAACAACTTGAAAATCCAGGCTTCCTTTGCACTCTCCACTGTTCCAATATCTAACGGTGCCGAGATATGACGCCCAACTCCACGAGGGCTCTTTCACCGAGTTGTTGTCATAAGATAGATAAACGCTTGTTGTCCATGCTAGCCCTAAAGGTAGGTCAGATACCCAGAGCCCGCAAACATAGCGATCTTGTAAGATCGAGGCAAACTCTCTTGCTGTACTGGATATAGCAGGAAGCCTATCCGTAAAATATGTCAATGCTCGACTGCTGTACTCATGCACTAGAGAGTACCAGTACCCAAAGACCACCGAGGTATGAGGCAGGTTCTGGCGGTTCCATAGCATGCGCGTGACGTGTCCCAAGACTTCGGATAGGTCATGCCCACTTCCTTCATTGCTTCGACTAAACCAGCCATCATGTTCCAGGATCCTTTCTCCCGCGCAGTAGCAACGCCATGTTGTTTGTTTCTCGTGATACTGTAGTCGGCGTCTGCTAAAGAGGGCTTCTTGGAGTGTCCAAGCTCTGTGGTACCAAGGCTCCTTGTCGCCTTGTATTTCGCTTGCTTTAAGAATGGCAGAAAACGGTGTCGTTTCATTCGAGCGCTCATCTTTCTATTCGGCTTTTATCTCGAAGACAATTTGAGGTCGTCCTTCCGCTGGAACAGTTCTTTCTAGGGTCGAAGGTCGTCTTTTGAGGAATCCTTCGCGAACATCGGCCGATGCGGAGGGGACTATGGTAAAGGCGGCGTTCCGGTATATATCACCCATCTTTCGTAGTTCTTTCGCTTTAAATTCTTCGTCGTCTTGAACAATACAAAGCGCATCGATCCAAAGATATTCGAAGCCAAGCTCATATGTTGTGATCATAGCATCCCGGATTGTTGCGTCCAGCTGCGATATCTGGATACCGGTGACAGAGGTCAAAATGGGTTTGTTGCTTCGAAATAGTAAGAGTCGTTGCGTTCCTTGCCCCCAGCAGTAGGACAGTGCGAGATAGCGCTTTCTCATTCCTGGCGTCACCTCGACCAAGACTGCAGACTCCATACTTACCACCCGCAATATCATGGACGGCATCGAAGATGGCAGATCAAAAAGGCCACATCGGTGTTGAAATTCACACTTTTGCAGCCAGCATTTGATCAGATCCACTGTCATGGGACTGCTAGGCTCTAGGTTCATGGGTGAAGCAATGTCCATGCGCTTGGCATTAATCCCGAATTTCTTGGCTTTACCAAAGTTAGTGTCCATACGAGCTGTGTAATTGATTGGAGTCCAACACAACTTACACGGGGGGATCAGAACCAAGAACGAGGCGTCTCCAAGAAGGCCAAATGTGAGACACAAGCGGAAGTAATCGCCGTTGCTGAAAAAGTTGAGTCGCAAAAGGTCTGATGAGATCGCATTCTCTCGCGATTGACTTCGAAGGGATGAGGCAAGATCGAGGCCGTCGCAAGGTCTCTCGAAGGCGTAGTGCCAGTCTACTCCCGACTTTCGCCAAAGTCGTAAGAATTCGCTCTTCTCTTCGCCTTCGAGGGCCTCAAGGAAGCGATCGTTCCTCCACCCCCATAAAGAATCTGTTGAGAAATACAAATCGTCGGGCATTTCTCCCAGGATGTTCTTTGCCTTCTGTGTCAGTGTCATTTGAGTAAAGCGATCGCAAATCATTGCCCAGAAGCTGCAACCTAGTTCTGCTTTTTTGCGGACTTCCCGTTCTGTCGTATCTAAGTAGGAATCGGAACTTGCCTCCACGCGGCCATCGATCAACCTGCGGAACTTGATGCTGAGAACACTGCAATACTGGCAACTGTGGCCTTTGGAATCTTCAGATACGAGTGTAAACTTGAGACGCTCGATCTCGTCGTCGCTGCTCCCAATTGCTCTGAAAGTATTGGCCATCGTCTCAGAGATCTTGTAGTCGACAGATAGGCATGGAGTACGACAAAACTTTTGGCTCGAGATAAGGGACATTTGTATCCATCACCATTTCCATCCACGAACAGCCTCGGGCTGTGCAGTAAGACACAGACTTGGGGCTGAGCCAATAGTGCCCCGACAAGTGTGGATCGGCCGCACAGTTATTTTCTGCGCAAAAAGAAATGTTTCTGGGATTTTGTGGCTGTAGGAAATATGACAGGCAGTGCAGGAATTCACAAATCACCCTACTCTGCCCCCGATTGGCGTCTGTTGAGTCGTTGACTCGTCTAATCTCAGAAGGCTGGCAGTGTGCATTAGACAGCATCAAAGATGGTACTATGGTCTCCACTGTGTTTTAGTACGACTGGAACAGTGTTGCCTTTTCAGATGTTCAGGGGGAAGCGGTCAGCCCTTGGCAACTTCTGTTTCTCGTGGGCGCGCCGACAGTGCTTGGCTCTGAAGTTGCATAGTAAGCAGAGAGTTCCCCAATGCGTAAGGTATAGCCAACACCATATACCATGGTAATTAGAAATGAATGCAGATTCGGACCCAGCAGAAGTCATGAGAAAGTCAGAATGCAGAATCAGAAACCAGGGTCAGTTAACCCCGGCTATCCTGTTTCCCGGTCCCAACCAACCCCGCAGACCCGGATCGGATCCCGCTAGGGTTGATCACCTGCGGGGAACACCGCCAAAGCAGGGATGATGTGACCGCATCTAGATAAAAAGACCGATATCTGCCATTGTTAGTGGGCGACGATGGCTTATCTCTCCTAGTCTTATCACCCATGCGATGCCGGTGCCGGAACGTTCATTCCCTCTTCATGCACTTTGCGAGCATCAACCGCTGCGAGCCTATGCCTCTCGCTACTGCAAAGTTGTTAGCAATCGGCAGATGCCCTGCGCACGTTAATCTCGCGGCGGTCCAACGCAATGCAGTCCTCATCCAAGGTCAGACACTCGAAATCCAGAAATGGGTGCCTTAGGTGCAAGGCGAAGAAGGTAAGACTCACGGAGCAGCCTCCGACCGTGTTACCGCTTACATTGTCGTGGCAGACAAAGTGTGATGAAAGGAAGCCCGGGTGCGCTAGGTGTGAAGAGAGGGGCTTCCAATGCCCTGGATATGCACTCAATGTGCGATGGTCGCGAAGGCCCCAAGTTCGGGCAGAAGACTCTGCCAGCAAACAGAGCGAAGCAGCAGGCTCACCAAAACAGCGAGCTTCATCTGCTTCACCAAAAGCCACTCTTGATGTCGAGACGCTTGATAGTACTTATTCAAGCGCTGAAGGCAGTCGCCAGTTGAATTCATGGTTTGGGTTCACTCCACATTGGGATCACCCTGTCCCTCCGGACCTGTCAAGCTTGAGCACCATCACAGATGCTATGCTAGGATTCCAGCGGCCGGCATCTGAAGTTGGTTTGTCGTTCGATACAAATCTTCTTGGATCCACTCTGGATGCTGATAACGATCACTCGTCGTCACCATCCAACAATCAAGAAACACCCAGAATTGGTTTGTTCGCGGAAGGCAGTTTTCCCTCGGAGACTAGATCAAGTGGGTTCCATATCCAACAACGCCATAGCCTGTTTGAAAACCGCAATACAGAAATACTCGATGTGACTATGTCAACAGCGCTCATACAGCCAAATCGAGAGTTATCCTCCCAGATCCCGAAGGAGCCTTTCAATATCCCGACGTCACTCTCTGAATACTTCTTCCGCGAGGTCATCACGCTCTACTGCGCATGGGACAGCAAGTCGAACGTCATGCGCAACATTATCGAGACCTCGTGGCAGTCTTCAGGGGCCCTTTACCATACCATCCAAAGCATGTCGGCAGCTTGTCTGTCGGAAGACTTCCCGCACCTTTTGCCAGTAGCTCGCCGCGAGCACGCGCAAGCGCTCGAGCTGCTCCGCCAGGATTCTCTACCAAAACACAAGCAAGCTATGCTGCTCGCCTCTCAACTATTGGGTCACACATCCAGTTGGCTCACCCCACAGAACCTCGCCACAGACATGTTCAGGACGAGCTGCGACATCCTGCAAGACATCATGCTTGAGACGGGCAGAGACGCTACCATCTCGTTTTTCAGCGATACTATGGACTATTGGGCAATGCTGCTGGCCTATCTAACAGACAGCCATCAGATGGGCGGTTGCGATCGAAACTCTCCGTTTGGGCCGGCGGAGTCCACCAAGTCGGACGAACCACATCCATATTCTGGTATCTCCCGTGATACGGTCAAAATACTCGCCGACATTGGCGTTCTCGTCTTCCAATACCGAAAGCGCATCTCCAAGGTCAAATTTCTCACCGAGAACGATATCGATGTATTTAGAACCGCACTCAGGGATGCACGTAAACTCGAACGTGTACTTCTAGCTCACCGCTCACCCGACCTATCCCAAGTCAAGGACCCGGGTGACCCAAAAACACCGTTGAAGCACCTACAACTCATAGACGAGGCATACAGATGCACGGGACTCTTACAGCTCTATCGTGTGTTCCCCGACTTACTAAACGAACGATATGCCCCATGGGACAAGGACTATCTACTTCGGCCATTACCGTCCGACAAGACACCGACCGCTCAGGAGAGGCAGACATGGTTGACCAAGCTTGCAATGCACATCTTGGGTATTCTGAGGGAAATACCGTTCGAGTCTCGGACGCGCAGCGCGCAGCCGTTCATCATGGTCGCTTGCTCAAGCGAGTTGAGAAGAAATCCACAGCACTTGCGGTCTGCGTCTGTGGCCGTGGGCGACTTAGACGTGTTGACAATTGACCCAGCTTCCATCGAGGTCGCCCGGGCACGCAAGTTCGTGCTGTCACGGCTGGCCGCCTACACTCACATCCTGCCTCTAAGGAAAAGTCGAGTGATTTCAGAGTTGATCGATCAGATTTGGTCGGCGTTGGACAGTGGAAGTACTGATGTTTACTGGCTGGACGTGGCTCATGAGAAGAACTTGGGAACAATGATGGGATGATATATCTATGACAGCAATAAAAGGTCTACAACCTCTCAATTTTAACGCCACCTGGTTTGGCAATCTGGGCGAACTTGAGCAACGTCTTGTCGCTGGTCAGACCCTTCTGCAGCCGCTCCTCAGTTACCATGTAAGCCTGCGGGAACCAGTCGCTGACATCCTCCCCCAACATCATCTTGACCAAAGCCTCGCCCGTCAGCCAGCACTTATCCATGCCGTACCCGTTAAACCCGCAGGCCATCCACTGCCCATCATCACCCGGGTTCTCTAGAAGGGCTTGAGGGATCTGGCCAACGATCGGCAGGCCATCTGCTGTGTGGCCCTGAATGCCGGACCAGATGGCCTCTATCTCTGACGTTGTTTCCGAGCCCCAGCCATCAAGAAAGAATTTGGGAAGGACGGTTGACAACGCTTTCTTTGCTTCGACAGGAACGTACGTGTCGTCAGAGGTCAAAATATCCTTCATGTATGCCGTTTCGTTCCCAATCCAGATCCTCCCAGTCAAGGCGTTCTGTTGAAGATAGTACAGCCCCGTGTCGTAGAAACCGGTTTCCGCTTCCAAGGAAGATTTGTGCGACAAACTCCAAGATCTGGAGGCTCCTAAGTTCTTCAAAGCTGGGCCAGGCGTTTGAACAGACATCGTCCCACGAAACGGGTATATGCGACCGGCCAGCTTTGGTAGAAGATGTGAAGCATACGCGTTCGTGCAGTGGACCACCTTCTTCGCTCGCATAGTCCCTCGTGGGGTGGTGATTAGATAAGGATGGTCTGAATGGTCTGAGTCGCTGATAGGAGAAAACTCGACACCCAAAACCGGCGTGTTTGCCTCGATCGCAAGACGCCCACAGTACCTTTTGAGCAGGCGATCATAAATACCGGTGAGAAGTCGGTAGGGCCAGATGGCGCCAGCATCGTGTTCAACCGCCCCTGATGCATTCTTAATGTTCCATCTCTGCATGATGTCAGCTTAACTGTGATTATTGACGCGTGGTTCAATCTTGAAACTTACTTCAGGAACATCGTCTTTTTGAATAATACGGTGATAACTTTGATGCTCGGGGACAGCCTGCTGGAAGTCCAGAACCGACTGCTTCGCCGCCTTCCAGGTCTCCTCGTCTCCAACGGCCATGACCTTCAGCACATCACGAATCTGGCAAGCTTCCTGCAGCTCTGGCTCCATCTCCTTCACCATCTCCATTAGCCGTGCAATATTGAGAATGCTGAATCGTGTGATCTGCTTTGCTGCCTCAACACCATGCTGATTGACCAGCGGGCCGAAAGTGTGTCCAGAGGCCGTGACCAAGTGGCCTCCATTACGACCGGTTGCGCCGCTGACAAGGGTCCTCGCTTCCAAGACGGTGATGTGAGAGTTGCCGGCAGCCTGGTGCTCAAGAAGTGTCTTGGTGACGCTGCATCCTGTGATACCAGAACCGATCACAGCAAAATCTGTTTGCTTGGGAAAGGTGGGCGACTGGATTGACCCTATTGGGTGCTCGGGAACCTGCCATGCTGAAACCGTCGGGTTTGTCTTAGGCAAGCCTGGGTCTTGCGTGATGGCCTTGGATACGTTCAAGAGAAACCTTGACATAACAGGGTCTGTAATAAGTGGTTAGCCTTACTTTCAGGGAAGATTGATTTCCATACTTAGATAGGGAGCAAGCTCATCTTGCAGACGATCAGCGCTGTCATAGGTGCCGTTTCCGCCCATTGTGACTTTGACTCGTGTGCCTACAGAACACCTGGTCAAGAAACCATCGATAGGAGCTCATTAATACAGCCGGATCAAAGATGCCGTGGGAGGTTCAGAAATGCTACCTCTTGAGCCCAACCTCCCAACGGTGCGGGGGACCGCCCGATGGCCATCCGGGCTGTGGGGCCCGCGCCGGTAGCGGCGCCGCTCCCCCTTTCCCCATGCGGAAGGTATGTGCGAGAATGCGAACTGATAGCGGCCGATATGTTATCCTCGGCTTTGTTGTCTACGGTCCGCATTCCAGATGCCTCCCCCACGACGTCGTTATCTTGACCTCGAGATAGTGTTGTCAATGTTGCGAGTCCCTTGCTTGATTGACAGATAACCCCGCTCTGAGAGTTGAGGCCCATGGCTGTAGCTGGGTGCCTCTCAACCCTGTGGTAGATAGTATCTATCTGCATGCATATAACTCCCGAAACCCCACCTCAGCTTCCAAGACATTCCCACAACTAACCACCACTAACGATCCTAAGTTGATCACAACTACCTCTCCCTAGCATCATCCCTCGTCCCGGCGTGTGATTTTGCAATAATGGACAATCAAACCTCACTTGCACGCACTTCCTCAACGGGAACCCACAACAAAGTCTCCGTCATGCCCGAAAAGGCTGACCATGATGTCGTCGAGCGCGGCTCCATCGCGAACGGCGCTGTAACCGTGCAGACAATGAAGCCATTCACAACCCTCTCCGCCCTGGGTATTGGCTACGGCACTACGAACACTGCCATCGGGCTCTTGCTGGTTCTCGGCAGCACCCTTCCCATGGGAGGATCACCATTGTTCTTCTGGGGCTTCCTAGTGATGGCCCTCGTCGGCTTAGCAACAGCAACAACGCTCGCCGAGCTCGCCTCTGCCATGCCTCACCCCGGCGGCCAGTACATCTGGGTCCATCGCCTCGCGCCTCCCAAGTACAAGAGATTCCTATCGTACATCACAGCAGTCATCAGCTGGCTCGCTGCAGTAGCTACTGGCTCTTCCGCCTGCCTTTCCGTCCCCGTCGGCATCTGCGGCATCATCACGCTCCTCGACCCGACCTTCGAGTACAAGAGATGGATGGGCTTCCTCGGCTTCCAGCTTCTCAACATCATGACGCTCCTTGGTGCCAGCTTCGAACAAGCGCTCCCGAAAATCTCAAAGGTCATGCTGCTCTTCAGCTGCACCACTATCGCCGTAATCTTCATCACCCTGTTCGCGATGTCGAAGGAGCACGTCTCCGCCAAGGACTTCTTCGTCACGCAGATCAACGTCTCGGGGTGGCAGAGCGGCATCGCGTTCATCATCGGCATGAACGGCGCGAACTGGAGCTTCTCCTGCCTTGACGTCACCACCCATCTGGCCGAGGAGATGCCCCGCCCCAGCACCGATATCCCGAAAGCGCTGATGTGGACAATCGTCGTCGGCCTGGTTTCGGGACTGTTGGTCGTCATGTCGGTGCTAATCAACGTGCCTTACCTCGACGGGGCCGACGACAACTCAGCGCTTGCCCTCTTCTACCGTATTACGGGCAGCCAGGCCGCCGCGGTCGGCCTCTGGGTGCCGGTAATGATCACCACCATTGGCGCCATGTGGTCCATCCAGACATGGCAGTCCCGCCTTGCCTGGACGATCAGCCGCGAGGCCGGCTTCCCGCTGCATCGTCACCTCAGCAAGATTGCGCCCTCGCCGCTGCATACCCCACTCTGGTCGTTGGTGTTCTCAGCGTCTGGCACGGCCATCTTTGGCTGTCTCTATCTCGCTTCAGACCTCGCCTTCAACTCGCTCATCTCCACCGGCCTTCTGCTCCAGTACATCAGTTACAGCATCCCCGTGGTTCTTGCTCTGATGCAAGGCCGCTCCTCATTCAAGCATGGCCCCTTCTGGTATCCCAAGCTCGGCCTCCTGGCGAACATCGTCATGCTCGCATGGTCGGTAGTCGCACTCATCTTTTACTGTTTCCCGTATTATCTCCCCGCTCTAGCGGACGAAATGAACTACGCCTCCCCTGTTCTAGTTGCTCTCGGAATCATCATCTTGGGCCTCTGGTTCGGCTACGCAAAGAGGAATTACGAGGTCAAGGAGTTTCTCGAGCACTAGAAGATAATTAGCCGCCGCTTGATTACTGTTTTCTGTCTCATCAATACGTTACCTACTAAACGCATCAAAGTGACTGAGATTACGATTCCTTCCGATGAGTCAGGTGGCAATGTGTGCAGCGACTGACTCTTTTGACTTCCGCCTTACTCTGCGTAAACTTTCAGACGACACACGTTCATCTCAGTTGTCGGGTCCCAGCGGACGAAGTGATGTGATAGGTGGTAAAGTAAAAGGCCGCTCTCGACTTTCTTGACGGCGTGAAACTCGCGCTTGCCGCGTTCCATGACTAGCAAGCCGATTCTTCTCGACCTGGAAACCCTGGTTGCGGCTCGCCGCGTGTGTCTGCTCCTCTAAAACCTTATATCCCTCCCTCAAGGCATCTCCCTGTTCGTCGATCAAGATGCCGCTGTCCCAGTTTCATGGCCCTCCTCGCTAACTCTGTTGAAGTCGAACGGTCCGAAGTTCTGGAGCGAGGCAATAGAATTACAGTTCCCGGTTCCCTTCCTCAGAACGGACATGTTCGCCGTTCCCGCCAGACGCGACAGCCTTTTTGCTTTTATTCTCATCTTGTGTCGAAGAGGGTGTGAAGCAAGCCCGTTACGAACTATCCTCTCGATTGGCGGCGGCGGGAGCGCCGGGCCAATGAGACGCGGACGCGCACACTTCAGCCTCAGTGCGAGGCCTCCGAACTCTTGTGGTGGTTTCCTGTGTCCGACTCACATGCCGCGCGTCGCAGCGACAACTTTCGATTTTGCCGGTGATGAGTCTGACTGTGTTAGTTGGGAGGGAATCTTTGCCGAAATGAGCCGCACTTCACTTTTCAATATGTCCCGGCATCTAGAATAGAGTTATTTGAATTCATGTATTGTAATCCTTACGAATACGTTAGTCGGGACTTGAACAGCCGAGTTGCTCTATCGCAGGCCGGGCACAGGCGGAGCCACCAGCCCGTGCTCTCGAGGCACCGGTGCAGTGGTAGCAGGACCCGCGGCCAACATTCTTCTCAACTCAATTAGACTGCCCTTCGTTGGGAGCACACAAGTGCTAGATCAAGCTTGTTAATGAGACCCGAAATACCTATGGCTTGTTGTAGCAGGCGGCATGCCGCAACGTGTTGGTGTGGACATCAACAACAACGGCATTAAGATCACAGTATGAGATGTATCAAATGAGAATCTTGCAACGTCACTTGTATTCTTAAAGCGTCATTGATAGGTGTGATATTTCATATTTTTGTTTAATTTCTTGAATACCACCGGTCTATGGAACCGATTAAAAGTTCACACCGGCCGCCGCAGCCTGCTGCTGCTTAAACGTCCTCGTCACTCTCGGATCCCACTTCATCTTCTGCTGCCTCTCAATCTCCTGCTGCCGCTCAACCTCCAGGTCGTCAATCTCGGCAAAGTTCCTCCGCTTGTGGAACGGCCACTTGCTCTTGCGGTACAACATGCCGATGATGAGCCCGAAGATGAGCACGCCGCCCACGGAGCCGAGCGCGATGGGCAGCGCGGGCATCAGCTTCGCGCCGCCGTTGCCGCCGGACTGCTGCGCCTGGCTCGGCGCCGCAATCGTGCTGGGCGCCGGCGTCGGTGTTGGCGTGGGCGTCAGCAACGGTGTGGTCTCTGCTGGTGGAGGAGGGATGAAGGAGGGCACCGGCGAGGGCGTGAGAGCCTCCGGGGTGGAGATGGGTACCACGGGCGGCTCTGAAGGCGCGAGTGAGGGGGGAATGGATGTTGGTGATGGGAGCGGTGGTACAACTGAGAGCGATGGCGTTGTGGATGAGGACGGGATGGTTGTTGTTGAGATGATGAAGGTGGTGGGAGGGCGCACTGTGGGCGTTTGTGATGTGGATGATGAGGGCGTCGGTGTCCTTGATGGAGGCGACGGCGTGCTCTTTGGTGGTGCTGATGATGATGTCGTCGCTGGCGGTGCTGAAGCAGGAGGCGGTGGTGGTGGAGGAGGTGGTGGTCTTGTGGCTGGCGGCGCCGATGACTCTGGTGCCGATGTCTGCGCCTTCGTCGCCTGGCTCACTGATGAGTTGGGAGCGCCCGTTTGTCCTGCTCCTCCGTCTCCAAGAATAGGCCCCAGGACGGGCACGTCTGTCGAGACGCCGAGGGCGCCTCCGAGTTTGGGAAGAAGGCCGGCCATGATGTGTAGTGATTACTCTGTCGTAGAACTGGTATATGTGGTACTGTAGTAGGTTGCCCCTTGGGTACGTTGTCTGCCGTTTCGTCGTAGGATTATCTCATATGGTAGTAGTCGTTGTTGTCGAACCCAGTCCCTTCGAGTAAATGTCGAGAGCCGATTAGAAAGACGCTTCCCTCTCTCTGTATGGCTTCGTGGCCAGTTCAGATGGATCAGAGTTGGTCGACAGGTCTGTGTCGCGCGCGCGGAGGAGGGCAGACCGGCCGGTGGTAATAGTGTTGTTGTGATTGAAGTAATAGGACGTGAGAAGGTAATATGGAATGGTCGTGTGCGATGTAAGTCGATCCAGCGGCTCAACAATCGTCGCCAAGCCACAGAGCTGTCAACGTAAAAACGTATTCAAACAACACAAATTAAACAATCAATAAATCTCATACAATGTCAGTCCCAAAATAAGAAGTTGCGCTTCCCGTCCCAGAAATAAAGAGTCGAGAAGAGGGCCTTAAAACCGACCCGGCCGCCGCGCGCCATCCGCCCTTTAAACAATCCCACGGTCCCCTCCCTCCATGTCTTGGGTTTTGCGTGTGTCCCCTCTTTTTTTTTCTTGTGTGTATCTTTTTTACCCGCTCCCCCTTGTTAACAAGTCCCTTCACACAAAAACGCACACACAATTCTGGCACAGTTCCCTACAGCGGTAACTGCGTGCGTCCATCATCCGAGAAACCTTACAACCTCTGGCTGACGTGACGCAGTGTCGGGACAAGGAGGGAGGGACACAGAGGGGGCACCCAAGGGGAAAAGTAGGGATCTACAGGGGTCGGCTCCGTCTCACAATGGCATTGATCCCTGCACGCCAGTTGGAGGCTCAAGCGCGGTGGTTGCTCGGTAGTGTTTCCCCGCAAGGGTGCTGCCAGCACGGTTTCAGACATGGAATGTTTGAGTCGATGTTCTTCAGGCCAATGAAACCCAAGATTCCTCCTTTCGTCCCACCTTTTGACTGCCCTTCCAGGGTTCTGGTGGCCAGCAAGCCATGTCTATCCCTCTGGACCCTCACTGTTGTGCTTCTCAAGAGGTTCTTCTCCGTCTGGGGGCACGGGGGGACACCTCGGCAACTCTCTGGACGAGCCGTCTATCAAACCCGAACCAGTCAAATAAGGTACGATCGGGTATCAAGCCCAAAATCCTCCTGGCTGGGCTGTAGCCCAAGTGTCTATCCATCGTGCCCAGGCGGGAAGAGACAAGGCACGGCTCCAAAGACCGTGCGATCATTCTGTCACTCCGGTCAGAGTTAGAGGAAGAGACGGGCCTTGACGTAAAACTCACAAACACATTACACATTACATAGTGCCCTCCACATAAAGATGTTAGGTGGTGGGCTAATTGACGTGAGACAAATCGCACTTAAAGCCCTACTAGTCGAAAACGCCTAACGAGACTATCGCCGATGGCCCATTATTGCTGCCACCTTACGTCTTCTCTTTTGAGCCTCCTACCTATCCAGCCCAGCCTAACCTGACGTCGGAACATCCCCGTCGCGGCGTCACCTGTCAAACCGCCCCAGCCTCTTCTCGGAAACTGCATGATCCCCGCGTCGTAATCCCTCCGACCCCACGCCGATCGAACCCTCTTCCTGCATCCCTGGCACCCTGGCTGACTGCCCGCTGTCCTTTCTGAGACCGACCTGCCGCCAAGCAAGACAATCAGGGGAGCCTCATGTTGGTGAGATCTCCATCTCGGCACCCGGCGAAGGGGGCAGAAAGGGTAACGAAAAACATGCGACTGGAGACCATTGCCAATAACGCCAGCGAATCCATAGAGCCACTTTCCATGCCATGCTCAGGCCTGGCCTGCATTTCCCTTCCATCTGCTCTGCCCTACGACAGCGAACCGTGCAACGCGCCTCCTTGCACTCTCTCCCTCGGTTTCCTTGGTACGGAGACTCTCCTCCCCCGAGTTTTACCCACCGGTTCTGCAGCCTTAAGGCATGACCGTTGAAGGAGGCGAGCCCTCGGCAGTCGACGCTATCAAAACACTTGCAAACCTCCTCCGCGGGGATTAAGCGCGCCGCCGGCCCACCGAGGTCATACAGGCAACCAAGGCCTGCCTTGGTCCGGGGAGTGGGCGACCCGGAAGACCGAACTTGCATGGCTCTTCCTTCTCGTCATCCACGATCGTTCTGCCCAGCAAGCGGTCTGGCTGTTTCCCCCCGTGTCCATCTATGCATCTACCCTACAATCGCCTGTTGTGGTGGGGGCCACGTCACGTCGACGCTCGTCCGAAGTCCGCCGCCGGGCTGAAAAACAAGATGCCACTGTCAGAGATGGACCAAAGGGGATAGAAACACCGATGGATGATCGCGCGGCTGCGGTGGTGATTGGGCGGTTGTCGTGATATCATAAACACGGCTTTAATCTCAATGCTGCTAATAAGAGCCACGATCTTTCAGTTATCGAAGAGGGTGGGCAACCTCACTCTGGCAAGCAAACCTGTCTACTCACAACGGGAAAGACGGCAAGCTCGCGTGTCCCAAATCCGCACATCATGGTGCGTATTTTTAGCCCACACCACACCGCCTGGCCGGGATGGTGTTTGAGGATTGAGGATCTCTGGTGGGAACTGGTGATCAGCTGCCCATTTCCGTCAACTGTTCGCCTTATCCGTAAGGCGGCTTTAACCTTGACTGCTGCTCTCTACCTAATCCGAAGGGCTCCAATGTATCGTCTGGTGAGGCTTTTCGGTGGGATCGCAGGGCAGGACGGTAGCATTTACTACCGCGGAGTGTCGCAGCCTCGGATACTCCGGTAGGAAGTCCTAACCGGGTCATCTCTTGTCGACGTCTCCATGGCTGTGTGTGAGGCTCATCGCGTATTCTTCCCATGCCGTTATGCTGAGCTGCATCGTTTTCAACAACCGCAAACGTATGTGGCGCTTGAGTTGGTCAACGTCCTAGGTGGAACACGATGTACGACGTCTTCCAAATGCACGTCGTGTTCGCTCTCAAGATACGAGACGGTTTACCGCCTTATCTGGCCCTCGGACCTGAGCTTTTGGTGGTTGAGTACACTGACCTCTGTTTGACTAGTCCCGGATGTTGAAGTAGATCAGATTGGCAGGTTCGACACTTACCAGGTCAGGTAATTTGGCGAAATATCCGTCGTCAGTGCTACGATTAAATACACAAATCAGGCAGGATGCATCTGAGCCACCGTCGATTGTTCAATCTTCGCGTATTTTCCAGAACCGTCCAGGGCGCTTCACATTTACCTCGGCGTGTTGAGATGGAAGAAACCTGAAATTGTAAGATCCATCGACTGATACCGAAACCATAGTCGCCACTTGATGACGATCTGATTCGAAGTTTTGTTCTAATTAACGGCTTCTGGGAAGTTGGCAGAGTGTTGTTCAAGGCATCTCGATCTAGTGACATCACAATCTCCGCTGTCGAGCCTGCTGCTGAACACCAAGTCCACACTGACCAGGTCATTTCTGCCATGCAAAGTCGACTCAACCCAAATGGGTACTACTCAGCTTCCCGTCCATGTGCCCCCTAGGAACCGTCACCTGACTATCCCTACGTCCACATGGTGAACCAAGAGTCACTACGCCGTATCACCAACGGCAATCTTGAAGCAAATCATCGGCGCTTCTTTAACGGCGCGGGGGATCCACAACACAAGCAGGGGTCCGGCTGTTATCACCCGAACCTGACGCTGCGGAACGCCGAGTATCTTATCAGTCGCATCGACACATCTCGGCAGTCGCATCGCAATCAGTCCCCTTTCTTCTTTCCCCTCATCCAGAAGAACACTGCTCACGGTTCACCGATACGCGACTCGCTACCGCTCACTGAGAAGAGAATGACGATGTAGCTGGCCCCTTGAGGTGTATGGTACGAATCGCCACACACAACCACCGCACCCCCTGGACGCGAAACGGAACCAAGTGGGCTGCCAAACACGGGACAAACCAGAGAGCGTTCGCAGCCAGTTAGTGAGTGAGGTGTGATGGCGACACCGGGGAGCGGGTTGCCGTACGACCCCACCACCAACGCCGCCAGCGAACACCCCGATCAGCCGCCGGCCAAGCGGGCGAAGACGCAGGCTTGCTCCCGCTGCCGTCGTCGAAAGGTCAGTCAGTTCAGTCATTAACCAGTTTCTTGGGAGTGATCGTCGGCTCCGAACCGCCGCGCTTCCTCTTCTGAAACACCGCAGTACCATGGTACCGACGAACTAACTTCGACGATGATCGCGTAGCAAAAATGTGACGATCAGAGGCCGTGTGCCAACTGCGCCAGGTCCGGCGAGCAGTGCAGCGAGGCGGTGCCGTCCTTCCATTACCATCCCCGTCCGTATGTTCAATATTCATGTTCCGTTTCTTTCTTACCCCATCTACCTTACCCCAGACGACGCAAAAGTTTCATTTTGTCTTGAGTAAAGAAGGAGGCAACCAATGAAAACCACGAAGATCAACCGTCGATCTGATTGTTAGGCGTGTGTGACGCCCCAGCAGTTCGGACCATCTATCCTCGACACACACGCCCCTGGCCTGGCTGGGTGACATCGCCTCGTTGGAGGAGCGCATATCGCGTCTCGAGGAGAGCAACGCACGGCTCCAGGACGTCGTTGATCGCAACGGGCTCGCAGTAGACAGCGCCCGAGCTGAGCAGACGTCGGTGTCGCATGAAGAGAGTCATCATCATCGACGTCGGGTGTCTTTCGCTTCTCGTACCGGAGAGACGTCTCTCACCAGAAGCTCGCCGGCCATCGGCCTCCTCGCGGCCTTTGCCCGTTCAGATGAGGATAGCAACCTCTCATCACTCACCTTTCCAGATGGCTCTGGCACAGCTACTACTCGCCGGCCCGTCAGCCAGCATGGAGCAGAGGGGACGATAGACAGGCCAACGGAGGAAGCCCTCTTCAACGTCTATCACGACAAAGTCCACTGCCGCTACCCTTTCCTCCGCCTCGATGACTTTCGCGATCCCGTCAAGCGTCCTAGCGGCGTGTGGGCGTCCTACTTTGTCAACATGATCATCTCCATTGGCCTGCTTCTCGACAAGTCTCCCACTACCAGCGACGGGACCTCCGTTCGCCATCACCACAGCCACCAGTCATTCTACCGCACCGCCGTTACAAAGTACCTCTCCCATGTCTTCGCGCAGCCGGACCGTCTCCTGCACATCCAGGCGTACCTCCTCCTCGCCATGCACGCAATCTACTCCCCGTCCACGGAGCGCATCATCTCCATCGCCTCGGCGACGATGCGCTACTGCGTCATGGCCCAGCTGCACCGCGCCGACGCCGAGCCGCCGCCGCTCTCCGTCGCCGCGAAAATTGACACACAGATGCGCCGCCGCGTCTTCTGGTCCGCCTACACCCTCGACCGCGCCGTCGGCACCATGTTCGACCTCCCCTTCTCGGTCCCGGACTACCAGATCACCGTCAAGATGTACGCCAACGTCGACGACGCCGACCTCGCCGCGCGCTGCGCCGCGTCCTTCCCCGCAGACCCGGACACCGGCCGGCGGCTGACCGGCGTGTCTGCGGCGCTGCACGTCGTGTACTGCCGCCAGATCCAGTCCGAGATCCTCAACACGACGCTGCACCGCGACTTCGACACGCACTTCGACCGCGCCTCGCACTGGCGCCTGCGCGTGCTCGAGAAGCTCGACCGCTGGCGCGCGCTGTGCCACCGCTACGCCGACACCTCCTCGCCGCTGCGCAACTTCACCAGCTCGGAGTGGCTGCACATGATCTACAATTATAGTCTGGCGATGCTGTACCAGCCCACCAAAGCAACGGCCGCCGGCCCCGCGGGCGACTGGACGGTGAAATCGTGCGTGCAGGCGTGTCTCATCTTCCGGCGGTTCCAGCGCGAGACGCCCATCACGGAGCTGTGGCTCGGGCTGGTCGCGCAGTTCAAGTGCGGCGTCGCGCTGCTGTACTGCTTCTTCGCGACGCCGCCGCACCTGCGGACCGCGGCGTACGAGCTGCCCGACGCGTCGGAGGCGGTGCGGGCGTGTAGCATCGTGCTGTCCATACTCGCCGAGCGGTGGCCGCAGTCCAAGTGTCTACGGGATGCGTTCGACACGCTCGCGAGGGAGGTCCCGCTGTTTGAGCCAAAGACCACAGATGCGGCTCCCGCCCCGCGGAAGATGAGGCGGGAGTCGGCGGATGCGCTGATGGCGGCGATGCCGCAGCTCGAGGTGATTGTCGTGCACCGCAACACGCTGCGCATGATCCGGGAGATGGCGCTGGAGGAGTTCCCGCGTCCGCCGCCTGATGCTGCCGCGCAGCAGCAGAAGTCGCTGAGCGAGATTGACGTGCTCGCCGAGGCAACGGCTCACCTTGCCGAGGAGGACTCGCCGTCGTGGCGGACGAGTATTACGGGTGACATATTCCAGCCCATCACGCCGCACTTTTTCCAGGCGAACGTGCCCCTCGACGCGGACAGTTTTGATTATACCGCGCTGGGTTTTCCTGGGGAGTTTGACTTGCTGGATGGATGAATCAATAGTATTAATCACGCCTTACGGCGATCTCATGCAACGTGAAGAGAAGCAGTTCCTCCGACGTTGGAAGAATGACAAATGTACCTACTGCTGAGTAAAGAAGCCCAAACGAACATGTCCCATCGCCGAAAAACTCGATTGATCAGCTCCTTATCGCCGACGAACAGCTGGAAGAAAGAAGGTGGAGTTGATTTACCGGAGCTTCGAATAAACTTCGCGGGATTTACGTCACTGACGCGGCGGTGACGTGACCGACATTTCTCTTATTCTTCTGTGTTTCTGTCAGTCTCTATTGTAAAAACCAAGACCCCGCAGAAGACACCGCGGAACACACGAGCCCCGCGTGTTCCGCTCACGGAATTAGCCCAGCGCATGGCACAATCTTTTGCCCAGAACAGAAGACTCTCCACACTCGGCCTGCCCGCCTTAAGGAGAAGAACTGCCATTCGGTGCGTGGATGCCCCGCTGCCGTTGACCAACCCCCGGCGGGGCCGGTTTTCGTTTGTTTGTCTTGGATGGAGCGGGGGAGGAGAAACATGGCCGTACAGGTTGATTTCAAAGCCGTGGCATGATTGACGTGCTGGTAGCCTTAGACTCTTGGTACTTATATGAACCTGGGCCTCCGCACCGTTTAAATTAAGATCGGAAGCTTAACAAGACCTACAACAAACATTGAACTGCCTCATTGTACACCTAATTGATTTTCTCTTAAGCATCACCAACAACATCAACCACAAATCAGCAACCATGAGCAGACACGTCCTCATCCTCGGCGGCCACGGCAAGGTCTCCCAATACCTCACCCCGATCCTCCTCAAAAAGTCGTGGACCGTGACGAGCGTCATCCGCGCGCAGGAGCAGGTCCCGGCCATCGAGAAGCTCGGCGCGGGCCAGGCCGGCAAGCTGAACGTGCTGGTGCGCAGCATCGAGGACGTCAAGAGCGAGGGCCAGGCGCAGGCCATCCTCGACGAGGTCAAGCCCGACACCGTCATCTGGAGTGCCGGTACGTAGATCTGCCCCCATTCTCACGAGTCATGAGCATTACTGACGTTCCTTGCAGGCGCAGGTGGACGAGGCGGCGCAGAGCGCACATTCGCCGTGGACCGCGACGCCGCAATCCACTTCGTCAAAGCCTCCGTGGCCACGCCCTCCATCAAGAAGTTCATCCTCGTCTCGTACCTCGCCTCGCGCAAGACGAAGCCGACGTGGTGGTCCGACGACGAGTGGGCGGGCGCGCAGGCGGTCAACCAGAAGCTGGCCAACTACTTCCAGGCCAAGGTCGCGGCCGACGAGGTTCTCTGGGAAGAATCGAAGAAGCGCAGCGATTTCGCGGGTGTTAGCTTGCGGCCCGGCACGCTGACGGAGGAGCCGGCGGGCAAGGTCGAGTTTGGAAGGACCAAGGGGTCGAGGGGCACGTCGAGCAGGGAGAGCGTGGCGGAGGTGGCGGCGCTGATTGCGGAGCAGGAGGACTTTAAGACGAGCTGGGTTGATCATCTTGATGGGAGCGAGGATCCGAAGGCGGCGGTGGAGAGGGTTGCGAGGGAGGGGGTGGACGTCGCGGAGGGAGAGGCGTTCTACAAGGCTTGATTCAAGCAAAAAGGGGGGGGAGAGGTTATGTCTGATGGGTCATGAAATTATTATTTGGGTATAGCGTGATTAATTCTAAGTCTATCAACTTGATGCCATCAGGGCAATGTGCTTCAGTTCTCTGTCGAAGTGGTTAGCTTGCTGGTCTTTGTGGGTGTCTGAAGGGATCGACTTACTGTTGTACTTGCTCTCCAACCTTCATCTGCTCATATCTCACCTCCTCGCCCTCGTCTCTTCCCAGGTTGAACTGCTGCGCCCTCACCTGCTTCGCCTGCTCCGCCAACTGGGGAATGGGCGACAGCTCAACATCCGACGACAAGTGCCAGAAGCACGTCGACGAAATACGCACCAGCGGCCTGTCGGGGAACTCCTTTTTCCTGCGCTCAATCACAGCCAGCGTCTTCTCGTTCACCACGACCTCGTGGTAGCCCGCCTTGATCAGCCCGCCCGTGAAGTGCTCCATCTGCTTGCCGGCCTGTACCAACAAGTAATTCCCCTCAGGGATCTTCACAGCAATCTTCTTGCCCGTGTTGCGCGCCCAGATGTGCAGGCCGGGGTACCGCGAACGGCCGTGGATCGTCAGGAAGTTCAGGTCCGTGTGGAAGCCCGCGAGGATGGTGTCCTGCTTGCCGTACTTGACGAGGTCCGACGCCGTCGGCGCCAGCAGGTGCGGACCGTACTTGCCGGCTGCGCTGAAGGTGTCCGCGGGCAGCCCGAGCCCGACGGCAGCCATCTCGGCGAGCCCCGTGACGGCAGCCTTCATCGAGGAGCCCCACTTGTTCATCGCCCCGGGCCAACGGTCGCGGATGTGCGGGGCGTCCGGGACGACATTCGGCGCGTTGAGGCCCGGGAAGCGCGTCTCGTAGGGGGGCTTCTCGGCCATGCTCCAGAAGAAGCGGCACTTCGGGTCGGGCTCGTGGGCGCCGATGTCGAGGGGCCGCTCGGAGGGGGCGAGGCGCTGGATGACCTGCAGACAGGGCTCGTCGACGGCGCACTTTGGCTTCTCGGTGTTCTCGAGGGTGACGCCGATCTGGTAGGAGAGCTCGGGGCGCTCGTCTTTGCGGAGGGCGGCCTCGGGCTGGGCGAAGTAGTCCTCGAGCAGGTCGAGGAAGGTGGTGTTGTCGGACTCGGAGACGCGGGAGTCGTGCAGGACGAGGGCGCCGTAGGTGATGAGGGCGTTGGCGGCCTTTGCGCACTCGGCGGCGACGGCGGGGGAGTCGCGGGGCTGGGTGAGGAAGATGTCGAGGTCGACGATGGGGAGGTCCATCGGCAGGTCTTGCGTGGCAGGCATGGTGGAGGGAGGGAAGGCAGCGAGCCGGATCGCGGGGTGTGGGAGGGGTGGTGGCGGGGGTTGGTGATGTTTGGGTTTTGGTGTTTTTGGAGTCGCGATTCGAGGGGTGGTTTTGGGGGGTGACCGACGAAAGACGCAAGACAGGAACCTTCGAGACTATTCAGAAAAGAAAGAGGAGGGACAGACGCCGCATTTTGTCTTTACTCGTTAGTCGCGCGGCAGGCACATGTGAGCAGCTCCCCGATCCATGGATGCAAATCAGATGTGCATGGATGGACTGGTGGTGGTGGCCGTGGTGGTGGTTCCAGTGGTGGTGGGGGATGTGTTCGGGCGCCTGACCGGAACAGGCAGCTGACCAGGGGCCCCCTAAGCCCCCCCGATCGCGCGCCCGTTGAAGATGGTACCTGCGCTCCGGGGCGGGTCCCCCGCTGCAGCCAATCACGCGGCGCTGTCGGCGTGCTCCGGCCCTGGGTCGCGGAGGCCTGGCCGGATGGTCGAACCAGATTTTCCCTCCCGCATTTCTTTCCCATCTCAGCCATTGGGGAAGGTGAGAGATCTTATTCGAGATTGAATAAGCAATGAGAAAAAAAATGATCTGACTCGGGGTAAGCGGGGATGCGGAGAATTTTCTCTCTTTGGTCCTCTGGGATATGGCCTGTTTTCATCCTTGGGTTTCCTGTGGTTTCCGACGCCCACCAGCGGTCTCCGGCGGGATGAGCAGGTAACCCACGGCATCGTGGATTTTATGAATTGCCTCAACGACGACGGCAAGTGTCAGCAGTATTGCTAAATGTCACATTTGATTCGCTGATTTCTTCATGGAACGTTCCGCCGCAAGGTTCCATTCGGATCGTGCTCCAGGGCTCGGAAATTTCGCACCTCTCAAGGTGCAGATGTCCCCATCCCACATGGGAGTAATTCATGAGCCGCACAGCCGATTTCGGGATGCTAGATGAATATGATCATGACTCCGCTGCCAAGCCCTTGGCTTATACCGCACTCCAACTACATATCAATGTGATAATTTGTTCTTTCCAGCTGCATGCCAGGAAAAGGCTTCACAGACTAGATATCAAGGAACGGTCTCATGCGGCTCTCATACTGCTTACCAGTGCTCACATTAGGGCTGCGGAGACATTCCTAGCACAGCATAATGTTGACGTGTAGGATTGTGCAGACCGGAAATGCTGGTCTACGCATTGGCAAAGCACTCAGCCACGTTGAGTGCCAGAATTGCTCTGTTAATGTTGACTGCATAACGAGAATTTACAAACATCAATATTCGGCATTGCAACAGTGACTGTGACATATGGCAACGAGGCCCCAGCAGAGACTTCGCATGTTCTACTGCAACACTGAATGACTACCCATGTCATCTGTCCATATCTTTCCATATTAAAGCTGAGGTTGATCAAAGCCCATCCAGCCACTCAAACGTCACAACTCAGGCAAGCGATGTGCGTATCAGCGCGGGAGGAATCTACTTCCAGGAAAGCAACTTCCAGGAAAGCATGTCTAGCAATTCAATTTAGACTATTTACGGGGCGTAATTAAATACAAAAACAGTGATTAGTAAAAAGCTACTGTTACTGCCACCATACGGCGTAATTAAAGATGCCAGCTTCAGGTATCGGGTATCATGATCCAACCAAGCTCAGATAAAGTTACCATCTCCCTCGCAACGAGACAACGGAATGGACCCCTTCTTCTGGCAAATCGTAATCGTGCCAGAAACCCACGAAATACCATCATACGAGCCCTCCTTGTATGAGTCCGCCTGCCACGTCCCCGTCTCCTTCAGCGAGCCGGGGCACCCCGTGAACGCTCTGCCCGTGCGGCGCGTCTTGAACGGCCGCGTGATCATGCAGCCGCTGTACCCGGGGCTGACGGTGCCCTTGATGTTGACCGTCGTCTGCGTCGCCCACGAGCGGCTGTAGTTGATGCCTACCGTATTCTTGAGCTTGTCCTTGATCCAGGTCACGTCGAGCCCGGCGCTGACGCCCACGCTGTTGGTCACGGTGTATCCCTTCATGACGTTGATGTCCATGGAAGTGAGGTCCGCCGTGACGACGGGGGACATCTGCACGTCCCAGTCGATGAAGTCGAAGGTCTTGTCCGCGACGATGGAATCGGTGGCGTCGCAGGAGGTGCCGCGCGCGTCCAGCTTTGGGTTGGTCATGTTCATAGGAGGCAGGAGGGTGTTGTTGATGGGGAGGTTGTGGAAGTCGGCATCGTCGAGGGGCGGGGCGCGGGGGAGGACGCCCATGGTCTTGAGCATGTGGTCGTAGGTGTCGCGGTGAACGATTTCCACTGGAAGGTGTTAGTGTCGTACTCGTGATTGAAGCCGGGTGTGTTGGGTGAGGCAGATACTTACTGCGATCCTCGCCGTAGAGAATAACTTCATGGGGCTGGAGAACACGGCCAGGGTGCCATTTCGTGCTGTTGAGGCTGCGCTCGTTGAAGAAGGGCGCCGCGCTGGCAGCCGAGATGAGGAAGAGACTGGCGAAGGTTGAAGAGCGCATCTTGGCGGAGACCGTGTAAGTGAGTGCGGTCAGAAGAGAGTAGTCTTCGGATGATGAAGATCGAAGTCGATGCTGAGCAGGAAACAAGTTTGAAGTGAGATAAGACTTGGCGCTCTTTATACAACTAACTAACATCCTTCACCTCCGTCCATCTCGTATCGCCCTCCGCCTTGAATCCTTACTGAATCCCAAAAGGTAGCCGACGATATTGCACAACACCGCCTGTGGAACCATCTCAACGCATCTCACGAGTCAAAATCCCCAGAGACCCGACAAACAAAACTGGATATTTTGAGCCTCTGGTTCCGCAAACACCACGGTTGTGCGGCATGAAGCCATGGTGATCACACGACCTGACTCAGTTGCTGCGATCATCACGATTCCACGTGCAGAGCGTATTTCTAGATGACACAAGCCATTTTGATAACGGTAAAAAAAAATCTTCCGGCGGGATAGCGGGATGCAAACGTGCGTGATAAGCTTAACAAAGCAGGTTTCATCGGAAGAAACGATTCAGAAATATTGGAAAGCTCGGATTAGGATCATCCCTTTTGGGCGGGTTCGCGATGTTCCCTTTCTGGACAGGATGCGCGGGATGTGGGCCTGGTGCAACCACTCCAAGCGATTGAGCCTCCCACGTGCATTCTGACGACACCAACAGGGCCTTGTTGTGTGCGATGCAATTCGCAGAAAACGAATAATAAACTTGAAGCACATCGGGGAGGATGTTGAGTCGTGATGGATGTTTTGTGGCTTCGTCGATGTTCAGCCTCTCCAATCTTTTTGCGCACACACGGTAATAATCGCCGCGTGCGGCCTCCGAAGACAGAAGAAGTTGATGATCTCCAGGCACGTGGTTTTCGCATGCTTTGAGTGGGATACCGGGCTTCTCATCGGCCAGCGGAGTGCGGTGTTGAACTACATGGTTATGAAGTCCCACCCGGACTTCGGGCCTCATAAGCGCCCGATATAAAATTGCCTGTCTCGTTTGATTCAGGCCGAGTACAGCAGTTGGTCTACAGCCTCATATGTTGATGTGATACTTCCTTCCACTTGGGTTCTTGAGTTTACTACCCTCAAGCTCTTCACAGAAAACCCCCTCCGAGTTGAAGAATCAAGATGCATTTTCCCACAGCAGCTCTTCTACTGCTGTCTCTTGCTACCAGGTATGTCAAAATCTTTTGTCTCTTCAACATGAGCTACAGAACAGCAAAGCTGATTTTCTCAATAACAGAGTATTCGGCGATATGCACGAGTGGGCATTCTGCGTCCGGGACAGAAAAGAGGCGCCCATCGGCGGAACCCCGTTCAGCCCCAGTTACAGCTGGTCCAAAGACTACGAGGTCGACACCACCGCGACTCAGTGCGCCTGCACAATGTACAAGAACCGCAACACCGGCAGCAACTGGTGGGACACCTGCCCCGACTGTGTCTATGACGAGGTGCGCACAACTTGCTGATCCTTTTCCGTCCTCGAACTTGTTACTGACTCATTTTGGCTCCAACAGACACAGCTGGGATGCCACTCGGCAGCTGTTCATATTGGCGGTGACGAGATGACGTATTACTGTGAGAAGAAGTGCGGTGCGGAGGGTTCGGAGGCTGACTGAATATGTTGATTGAATGTACCATTAATTGCGCGAGATAACGACTAGCCGCGCCTCATTGTTTTTGGTCGATGACCGAATAGCAACCAGAGCCTATACCATAGTTTCGGCGGATTTGATGCGCGGTGAAAGCTTGAAATTCTTTGCGAGTCTGATGATGAGGTAACGTAATATGGGTGGCCAAAGCCAGAGAATACTAAGAAGATTGTGGATGATGATAATGACGATCCGTGATACAATTTCTTTGCTGGAACACGATAGAAGAGTTCACACTGCGCGCCAGCTTCTCGCTTGCATGAGGATTGGCATGCTGTCTATGAGACAGAACGGGATATTAAGCATAACACCGACGGAAGATATTACAATAGAAGAAAACGCCGGCCAATATATTGGGGACTAGAATCCTTCCGCACCTAAAGTGACACAAAGACAGCAGACGTACGACCCAGACTACGAAAAGCTCTAACCATACGGTTCCATCCAGTTGAGGTATCAAATCAGCTTGGTCATTTCCAAAAAGACTCCGACGTTTAGAGACATGCTTCCCCAGCGCAGCGTAGCGCTTACTCAACGCGCGCAGCCAAGACAAGACCGCCAACATCAGCTCACAAATGTGATCACATTGTTTGACATCTCAGAGGTAGTGAGTCTGCTGTCGAGTGCGTTGATCCATTTTTTCAAGTCCCCTTGCAGTTACTAAACGTAAGATAATTCCTACTTTGGCAAATATATGTTGTCGGGCTTCGCTGGGTGGCGCAGCGGGCCGGGCGGGAGCTGCCGGACGGGCGAACGCGAGGATGTCAGCTTAGCCTCTTGGCTGTCTCTAGCTCAGACTTCTCACGGGAAGGTCCTCTGTAAGAACAACCAATCTCCGCACAGAAGTCGTATAGCTTCTCCACCGGGTTTCTCTCTGTGCCTGCAGCGGACTTGCAAGGGAAACTGATTCTGCCCCTGCTCTGTCTTCAAGGCCAGCTCTAGTCCTAGAATGGTGAAATGAGATCGTGTATCCAAGAGTGGAGAGGTGATCAGCTGAAGGTTGAAAGTTTTCAAATTGTTGGGCTGTCTTTCAGTCCTGCATGTGTTGTTTAATTACCAGACCTTTCGAAGTAGTAATATGCAAGTCGAAATTGTAGGTAGGGATCCTCAAGCTCACAGTGTGCAGCAAGCCAACGTCCTAGGACAGAAATGATGGATACTTGTGGATGACAGTCGTCTGACATCAGCACCGTGACATGGAAACAATCCAAGTACATAGTAGGATCCTTCCTGTGAAACAAGGATGAACGTCTGCTGTAAGGAGCCGTGATGCCAATGATAGCCAGCGGGGTACGCGAAATCCGCACCAAATAGCACGGAGGCCATCAAAAAGCATTCCATATCTCCCAATTACTTTCAGTTCAGTCTAAAGGCCGCAGACGGGCCAAAATTATTATGTATCGTAATTTTGTTTACAAGATCTTGGATACACAAACTATCCAGACCAGCTTTCGCCGCTAAACACCCATCTGAGCCTCTACTTCTCTTCTTCGAACCTAAGAATGTTGGCAAGATCAGTCAAGACCATCATCACCTTGATCGCTTATACAGATGTGTTTTATCACTTCTCACTTTTGTGGAACATGGCGAGGCACAATACGCCCGACAAGAAACTAGAATGGATTGATATCCGGGTGAGGTCTTTAGTTTGATCGCTTGCCAAGTGGGATTTTCCTTGGCTGCTTTATACAGCCAATCGGGGGCAACTTGGCGCTTATGTGTTTTACCTTACTCATTTTCGCAACTGGTCAAGCTGTAGCGAAGCGGCTGGGTCACAGCTTTTTCTCGAATGACAACATCCAATAGCCCAATCGAGACATTTTCAAAGTTGACTATCGTGACCTGTGGAGTCGCTACTATCAAATCACCTTTGTCGACCCGTAATGATGTCTATTGTGAGTCTGGCTCAACTGATGATGCAGAACACACACCAGGAGATGGACTATCAGTCGAATATAAATATGCCTGTCGTCCTCTCAGGACCTTCTACATTTTTCAACCAGCCTACATCCACATCTTCATCTTTCCCATCAACAAATCAGTTTCCCAAAGACCACAGTTTTCACACCAATAAACCCCCTCTTTCAAAATGCTCATCTCCAACATCTTCACCACCGTCCTCACGGCCTGTGCCGTCCTCGGCTCGACCGCCGCTGCCGCCGATTTCAAGGTCAAGAAGAGCGGCAAGACCAACTGCTCCGACGGCGGCGGCCCCACGCGCGAATACAGCCGCGGCAACTGCAACCCGCTGTACAGCACCGACCATGGAATGAGGGTTCTCGAGCACAACACCGCTTGCAAGAGTAAGCTACTCTATCTCGTTGGGTCTTCGTGGCGGAGTCACGGCTAACTTGTTCCGATCAGTTCGGTGCTACCCGGGCGGAAACTGCGACGGGGGGGTGAAGAGGGCCTTCAGCTCCCACCAGTGCCACTCGCTTGAGGGATGCTGGTCTTTCAGAGTCGAGTGCTAAAAAGGACACTCGTAAAAGAGCCAGGCTGGTAGATCGTGTGATGGCCGGGCTCAGGATGAAAGTCCGAGGACGGGGGACTAGGGTCTGCATTTATGAATCATCTATCACTCCTTTACAACTCCACGAGCATTGAATAACCAACTATATACATTCTTTTGTTAATTTGCATAATTTCAAGCATAAATTTGCATGCTATGGAGGCATCGGAAGTATTCAAGAAATCAAGAGACTTCGGACACCTCATTATCGCCATTCTTAGCTGGGGCATCTCGGACTGTGAGCAGTAAAAGACTCGCCGAAAACAGCCAGATCTTTTGAATCAAAATCTAGGGAGGCTGTACGCCAAGCCAGGTCAAAAGCGACCACCGCTTATAGAAAGCCGGATTCAAACCACACTCAGGGGTACAATTGCAGGGGTCAATACCCAAGTCATAGTATACGAATAAGCGAGCGAGGGGAACGAAAGGTGGCACACGGTGTTACGAGCAGGGACTAGTTCAATGAGTGTCTCATCCTCTGTCGAGTGGTTTTCCAAAAGCCTGACTTGCACTGCTAGACTTTCTGACGTGAGCTTTTTCACGGATAGCGCTGGTTCCATTGCCTTCAGAGGCTTCGAAATTGGTTTGAGTTGTAAGGAAGGGCATTTAAAAAAGACACAAGACTTTGCGATCGACGCCTACAATGCGAGAGACCTTCAGAATTATCTATAAGAGGCCTTCCATGTCGCTGTTCAACTGATCAGACAACAAGAACAAATCCATGAATGGGACAGGATCAACTACCTCCAGGGATATGTCTTCTGAGTTGCCGTACAGTCAAGTTAACCAGTTCTTTCAATTTGTTCATTCTTTACATCTGGAACCGGAACACTGGCCTTGGCTTCCCGTTCTTTTCAAGTATTGCTTCGTGTATAATGTGGGTGAAACGATTTACGATATTTTGATCAAACTTCCTTCATAGCTCAGTAAGGTGGCCGAGTATTTAGAGTATCTACCTAGTATGCATGACTGAAATATCAACGGCTAGTGAAGGATGGAAGATTGCGCTTTCCCCTGCCGTTAATTTCCACACTAGGTTCTGCATTGCACCGCCAACGAAATGATCTGAATAAAGAGACATGGATTTTGCATGCCACGAGGTTTCAACGAGTCTAATACAATCCTAGAGCGGTATGGCATTCCGGCGACAATATTTCTTGGTGGCGCTTTATACATGCCTTTGAAGACTGAGGATAAGATTCATTCTATGAAAAGGCATGGTGTCAGAAGTGAGGTTGGGTACCTGTGAGGCAGCGTGTTCTGAAATGATATGCGACTGCGTGCAGGTGGCGCCCATTCTACCCTCTGGTTCTTTAAGATCTCAACCGCAGAATAGAAGACAGGAAGTGAAGAACGAAGAAGTTTCCTTCTCGCCTGACGCCTGATTTCTCTATATGCAGCGGTTGCTTTTGTCCTCCAAGTTTACGGGCCGAATCATGGAAAGGCGGCAACCAAACCCCAAGCGATCAATCACTCCGAGAAGTCTGAAGCCGAAATAAATCTAGACTTTTACGTTTCAGATTCTAGTGAAATTGCAATTGTCTATCTTTCTGATGAATGTGTTATCGCTGTCTATACCCGCACTCCAGCGAACGCTTCCAATGGGCGTGGCTATTATCATACAGATATTGCTAGAGGAAGGGAGAGAAGAATCAGTATCTCATACCTCCTCCCTCTTCCCCTGCACCGTAACCCTCTCCACCCCAAGCTCACTCTCTGTCCCGTCCGAGTTCTCAATCACCTCCTGCACCTCCTCCTCCCCACCCGTGTTCCAGTTCCCAAACACCGCAAGCAGCGTAAACGGGATCGTGACGCCCCACAGCGTGAAACCCAGGACCATCTGGTTCTTGTTCGGCCAGTGCGTTGCGCCCACCGCATAGGCAATCGTGCTGCCAATACTCTCCCACGAGCGCAAGATGCCCGTCGTGCGCGCAATGTCCCCGTCGCCCTGCGCGCCCTTGATCTCCGCCATCAGCCAGTAGATGTACGTCTGCAGCATCTCGTAGAAGAACTTGAAGAACATGTACACCGTGAAGGCGGAGTTGAAGAAGGCGCCATCCCCCAAATCGAAGGACGGCGGGTCCGCCATGGAGGAGAGGCGCGTCTCGATGACGGCGTTCCAGATCCAGGCGGCGGTGACGAAGACGAGGATGACGAGGTAGACGGCCTTGGACTTGGCGGAGCGCTCGAGGCTTTTGACGTCGAGGATGGCGCCGGTGATGAGGTTGGCGGCGGCGCCGACGACGGCTGTGAGGAAGGAGGCGAGGGCGCGGGAGCGGACGGTGAAGTAGGCTGTGTGGATTCTGTCAGCGGTCGAGATGGACATGTAAGAGAGATGGAAACCCACTTGTGAGGTAGTTTCCTTGATACGTGGTGCCGAACTGCCCTGCCAGGAAGACGGGGATGAGCAGCAGCATGTACTTATTCCTCAGCTGCTTCCAGATTGCGCGGGCTTCAGTGGCAAAGTTGGTCTGCTTCATGTACGGAATCTTCGTGCCGTCTGTTCTGACGACCTTCTGCGGCTGGGATAGCAGCAGCGCAAACGGGGCTCCCAGGGATGAGATGGCGACAAGGCCCAGGTATGTCGTGTAGGTCACTTTGCCCTTCTCAGATGTCTTGATGTTCAGCGCCAGGGAGATTGCACCGCCGACGAGGGGCCCCATCTGGCGAATACCCATCCAGATACCGACATATCTAGATCGAAACAAGTCAGCAAGGGCTGCAATTTGGTTTTCAGTGTAAGAGCGGAAGACTCACCGGCCTCGCTTCTCCGCCTCAGGATATCCGACGGCAATGCTCGCCTCCGACGCCCATAGTAAACTAGCCCCTATGCCGCACAAGGCCGCGCCGAGCAACAGAAACCACTCGTTCCCGTAGCGGTTGTTGCAGTATAGACCGGCCGCGTAGGGCGTGTAGAAGGCTGCGCCGATGAACAGGGTCCACTTGGCAGTGAGCTTGTTCGTGACGCCGCCGGCTATGAAGCAGCCCACGGACATGAGTCCGTATGTGAGGGCGTTCGCGGCATTATTCAGGAACGGCTATTCGATAAGTTAATGAATACGAACTCTTGAAGCTGGTACCGTGTATCAACAAATTACCTTTGCGTTTCCCCCAGCCCCCAGGTTATTCAGCGCCGTCCAGATACCTGGCTCGCAGAATGCCACGAGTCCGACGATGATGATTTGGAACAGGCATGACCGGTAGAACTGGGCAAGCTTAGCGAGCACCATCTTGAAGTGCTCTCGTTGATTATCTCACGTACAAGAAGCAAGGACAGTCACAGGCCACGTCGATTGATTCGATACGCAGGAAGTAGTACAGTTTAAACCTCGAGCAGCAACAGCACTGGACGAGCACGCCATGACCCATCGGGAATGCGATTTTACAAAGTTTTGCATCGGCGTTGAGCAGCGCAGCAGAGATAACGAGAGGAGAGCACGCAATTGTTCGGAGTGGACACGGCGGGTATACAATAACCGCATCAGAGGCCTCGAATTTCGCATCCCCCTGATGAAGCGTGGGATCGCAGGTGGACGTGAACATGCACGCGAAATGTTAGCCTCAATGCTTAGATCCACTTCTACCTGCCGATAGATGTGATAACATCAATTGGCCAACTGCATTGTTCTGCGGGAGAAGGATTTGGGGGCGATTGTCTCTGAGGGAAGAAACGGTCAGGGTTCGGGATCACGCAATGCCCCACGTGGATGGTGTTGAATATCTCCGAAGGCTAAGGCAGGTTGACGTTCTTACCGCCTCCCATTCGCTTGAAAAGCCATCACTGATAGTGAGCAATCGGATTTGCTGTCCGGAAACCTTGAAAATCATCAGGCAGGGATACGCTCATACCAAATAATTTCGCCACGTGCTGCCGGATACGGCCATTTGGGTGGTGTGTGACTACCTAGCTGACGATTTGAGTCTCTGGGATCTTCGACACTTGCAACGACCGTGACTTTGCAATTAACGAATGTTCGTGAAAAGGGAAATCTTACTGGGCCTCAAAATGAGGACTAGCCTTCATCAGGGGCGTCGAGGTAATAATATGGATAGTGAAAGCTAGCTTTCATAAACGTCTCTAAGGTTTGCAACACAGGTCCATTAAGATGGGAAGCTTAGTACCTATGCTATATACTTTCCATATAAGTACTTGCATAGTATTAGCTATGTTGTACCGACGAATGAGTTGGGAGTCTAGCTGAAGAATGCGTTTCTGGTTCTACAGCAAAGTCAAAGACATTAAGTTACCATTAGACGCAACTCGCCATCAGATAGGAACTGTAGGATAAGATTTGCCTGCATAGTGCTATTCAAACTTCATTTCAAAAGCCAAAAGCAATTCTCCGATGTAAAGAAGCTCGTCTCCACAGCCTCACGGGCCGGGTTCCGTTGAACACACGGGGAGGTCTTCGGGAACCGACTTCCAAATGTGGAGTCTTTGTGCCGAAAATCTTCGGGACGTGGCGCCCCACGCCCGTTCGGTACCGTCCCGGTGGTTTACGTGGCGTGTTTGGGGCGTTTAGACTCAGACTTTCCACGCGCAGCCGTGGAATCCATGGAATTCTCACTCTACACACGCTAGACCCTTTCACCGAGAAATCCGGAGGTATCGGATTGATTCCATCGGAAGCGCCTCACTTCGAAATTAGAAACAATTTCTCATCCAGTAACCCATCCGAGGAAACAAGAAGAAGCCGCAAACGTTTTTGTTTCGTTTCTTGCTATCGGCCCTATTTGACAATCATCCCGTCGTCTGTTCGATCGTCCCATATCTCTTGCAAGCAAAGCACCCCCATCCAGCTATCTTGGTCTCGATAGTCTCACCTCACCACCCCTCGCGTAGTCCCACGCGACCAACGTCCGTCCGTCCCACCCACACACACACTCGCCTTACGCCAAGACAAAGATCTTCATTCAACGGGGCATCCTCCGATTTCTACAAAGAAAGAAACAGAAGAAAAGACCGAAACAAAATGCCGCCCTGCCAAATCCGCCCCTGCACCCTCGCAGACGGGCCTTCCCTGGCCCGCAACAACATGTCCGCCTTCTGGACGGACCCGAACTGGATCCTGCTGTGGCCCAAACACATCACCCTCGACTTCCTCATCGAGCAGGCGGCTAAGCGGCTGCCGAACAACCTCCTCCGCGACCGCGACGCCCTGCGCCACGAGGTCGCCGTCGACCCCGCCACCGGCGCGCTGCTCGGCTACGCCCGCTGGGAGCTCCCCGCCGCCAAGACTTCGACCTCGGGTCCGGACGGCAGCGGCCGGCCCGAGTGGGCCGCGGCGCAGATCCCGGACGTTAGCGCGGAGGAGAGGAAGGCGTTGAAGGAGAGGGCGGACGGGGCGTGGTGGGAGCCGATTGACATGGAGGGCATCGACGATGAGAGCGTCAAGGTGAAGGAGCGCATACTGGCGGAGAAGCCTTACTTAAGTGAGTCTCTCTTCCTCGAATCAGCTGAAGAGTCTTTTTCTAATTCATTTCCAGGTCTGGACTATCTCGCTGTGCACCCGGAAAATAAGGGCAAGGGTATCGCTACAGCGTTAGTCGAAAGCGGTATCAGGCAGGCTGAGAAAATGGGGATTGATGTCTTCATCCTTGCCTTCCAGGCAGGTTTGAACCTGTACCTGAGACTCGGCTTCAAGGAGGTCGAGCGCGTCGTTCAAGATGACTCCAAATGGGGTGGAAAGGGTGAGTACACAGTATATCTGCTTACCTACGAGGTCAACAAGATCAATAGTTGAACATTCATCATGTGCCGTCGATCATTGAAAACCCAAGAAAATTCGAATTTGTACAATTTGTTCTTATACACCACAGCTACCTATTACCCTAAAACCTAGCCTCAACCTTCTCCTCAGTGTCCTGCAGGGCCCAGTCGCTCTTCTTGGTCCTGCTCCTCACGCTCGCCGCCTGCTGCGCCGTGAACCCCTTGGCCTCCACGGCCGGGTTGTACCCAAGCTTGTTCACCTTCCCCACGGTGGCCGAGTCGACCTTGGGCGCCTCCTTGCCGTCGGCGCGCTTGTAGACCGTCACGACGACGGCGCCGCCCAAGCCAAGATTGTGCTGCAGCGCGGCCTTGGTCCGCGGCACGGCGCGGTTGTTCGCCCACCCGCGCAGGTGCCACACCAGCTCGGCGCACTGCGCGATGCCCGTCGCGCCGAGCGGGTGGCCCTTGGAGATGAGCCCGCCGGACGGGTTGACGACGTACTTGCCGCCGTACGTGATGTCCCCGCGGCGGACCAGCTCGTGCGCCTTGCCGGGCTGCGCGAGGCCAAGCGAGTCGAGGACGATCATCTCGTTGGCGGAGAAGCAGTCGTGCAGCTCGACGACCTGGACGTCGTTCTGCGTGACGCCGGCCTCGGACAGGGCGGCCTTGACGGCGTGCTGGGTCATCTCGAAGCCCATCAGGTCAATGGCGGAGCGGGAGAAGAGCGAGGGCGCGTCGGTGGCGAGGCACTGGCCCGCGACGAGGACGGCCTGGTCCTTGAGATGGGGCCGCTCGTCGAGGAAGGCCTGGGAGACGAGGACGGCGGCGGCGCCGCCGTCGGAGGTCGGGCAGCACTGCAGCTTGGTGAGGGGCGCAAAGATCTCGGGGGCCTTGAGGATCTGCTCCTGGGTGTAGACGTCCTGGAACTGGGAGTAGGGGTTGCGGGTGGAGTGCTCGTGGTTGATGCGGGCGATCTCGGCAAAGTCCTCGGGCTTGGCGCCGTGCTTCTCCATGTACTCGCGGCCGGCGTTGCCGAACATCTGGGCGGCGCCGGGGGAGTTTGTGATGCCGCGGGTCTCGGCCATCATCTTGATGGAGGTGCCGGTGGGGTTCTCGCGGTCGTTGAAGAAGCTCTGCAGGCTGCCGGGCATCATCTTCTCGAAGCCGACGACGAGGACGCAGTCGGCGGCGCCGGAGGAGACAAAGGTGCGGGCCATGGCGAGGCCGGTGCTGCCGGTGGAGCAGTTGTTGTTGACGTTGTAGATGGGGATGGAGGTCATGCCGAACTGGTAGAAGACGCGCTGGCCGCAGGTGCTGTCGCCGTAGCAGTAGCAGGCGACGCCCTGGTCGACGTCGTCGTAGTTGATCTGGGCGTCGAGCATGGCCTTGACGCCGGCCTCGAAGCCCAGCTCCGTGTAGTCGACCTTGCCGCGGGGCTTGATGAACTTTGTCATGCCGACGCCGAGGACGTAGCACGGCGCCTTTTCGCGTTTCTGTCGGGGGGCCATGTCTGCGGTTGGTGTGTTGATGTGTTGGTGTTGCTTGTTTGGTGTTCAATTCGAGTTTGACTTGATGTGTGAGTGGAGGTAACAACAATCAATGAGGAAAGACAACTGTACTTGGTGGGTTGATGTTGGAGATATATTCAAGCCGAGCCTACGTGAAGTGAGATGTCAAGTGACATGTGCTTCAATGGTTGGAGTTGCAGCAGAAGGGAAGCTTTCGCCGCCCCCTCAAGACCCCGGCCGGGCCCCCGGGATGAGCTTCTCCAGGTTTTCCCCCCCTTTGCTCCCCCCAAACGGCCCCAATTCCGCCCTCCCGCAGCCGCCAAAGCAGTGGGAAGCAGTGCTAAGGACAGCTTCGATGCGGGGAAACAGCGTCTCGAAGCAGCACAATGCCGAGGCCCCGGGCGCCACAACGTCGAGCCGCAGCTTGCTGTCCCCTGTCTCTGTCTTGCTTAGAGGCCAATCAGGGGGCCTGCCGAGGTAAATCGGCCCTGTAACAGGGGGTCTAGCTAAGGTACCTCCAGTGTTAGTGAGTGCCCCATGCGGTAACCTTCTCGTCGGTGCTGGGACGGAGCCATGACTTCACTGACTCGAAGCTGGTGATTCAGTGACATTCTCGTCTCGAAATCATCTGACTGGATTTATCAAGGGTTTATCCAAGGAATGATTACTAACTAAAAAACACTTCTAAAGATTGACTCCATCGTGACAATCATTGTCAACGTCAACATCAATAAACACCCTACTCCATCTTCCCCTTCACCCACTCCTCGACTCGTTGCTCAATCTCGGGAACATACAACCACTTCATCTGGCCCTCTCCCTCCTCGAACCAGACCTCGTCCTTCCCAAGCTTCTCCATCTCCTGCGGCGGCAGCCTTTTGTTGTTCAGCTTCTTCGTCAACACCACCAACTCCCCAAGCCTCTCCCTCCTCATCGCCTCCCAGAACCCGACCCCCTCCGCCCACCCGATCCGACCGCCGCTCTCCTTCACCCTCTTCAACACCAGCGCCAGACTCGCCGCATCCTCTAACGCCATCGACGCGCCCTGCCCCGTCGTCGGCGGAATCGCATGCGCCGCGTCTCCCAACACCAGCACCCTCCTCCCCTGGCCCGCCGACGTCCACCGCTCCAGCGGCGGCAGCATAAAAAACGGCCACACGTTCATCGTCTCGTCCCGGATCGCGCCCAGCGCAGACCTCACAATCCCAGGCCACCGCTCCTCGTCCCTTCGCAGCCGCGCCTTCAGCCCCTCCTTGTCCGCGAGGAGCTCCTCCCGCCCGCGCCCGGCCTGCGCCTCGTCAAACGGCACCTGCGTCCCCGCCAGCATCTCCCCGCCGTCCGGCCGCTGCGGCGCCAGCACAAACACCCCGTTCGCGCTCGCCACGCTCACAGGAAACTCGTACCCCTTGTCCGCCGGGACCGCCAGCTCCGCCGTCGGCACCGCGAACGTCAGCGCCGCGAGCCCGACATACCCCAGCTTCGCCTCGGGCGCGACGTGCGCCCTCCGCACCTTGGAGTGTATCCCGTCCGCGCCCACGAGCAACCCCGCGCTCCGCCTCTCGCCGCCCTCAAACTCGAACTCGACGCCCGTTTCCGTCTCCGCGACGACCTTGACAAAGCGCATCCCATGCTCGATCCGCACACCGCGCTCCCGGCACGCGGCCGCCAGCAGCTCCACCAGCTCCTGCCGGAACACCCGCACGGCGCGGTACCCGAACTGCGCCTCGCCGCCCATCGGGTACCGGTCGACCGTCTTCTCGTCGCGGTCCTTGTAGTAGACGTAGTCGAACGGGTACGCCTGCGCCAGCAGCGGCGTGTAGAGGTCCAGCCCGTCCAGGATGCGCAGCGCGTTGGGGCAGAGCATCATACCGCCGCCCGCGTGGTGCGGTAGTGGAGTCTCTGGGCGCATCTCGTAGATTGTGGAGGGGATGGAGTGAGATGCTAAAGCGAGGGCGAGGGCCATGCCCGCGATGCCGCCGCCGATGATGGCGACCTCGTCTCTGGTGGAGGACATTTCTTGCGCGTGAGATGTAAAGTTTTTTTGTGTGATCTTGTGTGACGTGAGAAAAGAGTGCAGAAGTATGTCTAAGTTGTGATGATGATGCTCCAAGTGATGCTGAACAACAGCCCAAAATACCTCACCGTCTTTATACCATTTCCCATCGCCAAATTCTCCCTCAAGGCCACATCATCCCCTCCATCTTGGTAATCCCACAAAAGCCACCGCCGCAATCCTTTCTTCCCTCTCCCAATGAACGCTTCAAAACCACCAAAAAGCAGAGCCACTCGAGCATCGCCAAGTTCCCACCGTAAGCCGTCTCCACTTCTCGGCCGACCAACATTACGAATCGCCAAATACAGTCTAGTCTCCGTCCTCTCCTCCGTCGCTGTCCCCACCCCGCCCGGGACCCGGCCGAGTCCCGGACTTGCCGCACCTCTAAAAAGTCCGAAACCGAACCCGGTGAAGGGGTACTCCCCGTTCGCCCAAACAACAACCCCCCTCCCCCCTTTCCTCCCTCTCTTGATGCAATCTTTTTTAGCATCTAAAGAGGGACATAGCTAGTTATCCACCAAACAAAACAACTGTGCTCCCCCAACCAAACCACACACACCACCACCCACCCGCTACACACCCCCCTACCCCTCCAAAAACCCAAACTCGTAACATTTATCAGACCGAAAGGGCGGCCAAGCGAACACTTCCCTCCGCCCATGTCCCCTGCCTCACAAATCGCCCTGCCCTTTTCCCTGTCCACGGTTCACTCACCTCGGCGCTCCGAGCTGGTAAATGGGAACAAGAGCATCCTCAGTCCGTACTATGTACATCATCATCCCCGCTTCCCCCGCCCCCACTCGGCCGACAAACACTCGCACATACTCACGGGCAGCAACATGTGGGCCCGCCCGAACCTTGCTCGACTTACTTACACACACACACACAGAGGCATACCTCCCGCGGAAGCACCGACATCATGAACATCATCATCGTCACCATCATAACAGAGATCAATCAAAATAGCCTCAGCTCTCTTCCCGAATAACCTTACAGACGAACAAAACCCAAATTAGAACAACCAACAGAGGTGAAGGAGGGGCGTACATCCAAACGGTTCAAACGGCCCCTCCCAACCTCTCTGCTCTCTTTACCTCTCTCTGACGGCTACCACAAATCGTCGATTCCGTCATGCACCCCAAATCTCTTCTCTTCTCTTTTTTTGTCGTGCTGGTAGCCAGAGCCGTTCGATGCTTTTGCTGACCTTATGCTGACATCTCATCTCCAAAAAAACTCTCCTCACAAACCGGACATGGGACATCAAATCGCATTCCACCTTTCCTTACCTGTTACCCGTCCGCGCAACTGACTCGGGACAGGCTCGCCTACATCCTTTTTCTCTTTTCCCGGCCGGTGCTATTTCCGCTCCGAGCTCCGTGTGAGTTTTCGGTCGGTCCGTGGAAAGTTGGCGCTTTGTAAGCTTTTACCGTCGGGCGGTATAATTCACTCACTCGGCCGGTGGTGGTGAGCTGTCTCGGCCGATATGGTAAGCTCATCGGACATCACGGGTGAGAGGATCGCGCAATTCGGCCGATACACATAGTGTGTCTCTCTGTTGCTCGGGGCACTAGTTTGCGCTATGGGGATGATCATGATCCTTCCTGTATCGGCCGAGAAGCTGAGAAATGCCAGGCTGGTGAAGTGGCTTGCAATAGTATGAACATGATGTGTATAAGAGAAGCGATCGAGTTGCTCCCCAATCGCCTCCAAATTCTAGCATCATCAACTGAGCTTACACGCATCTTTCCACACAAAGCCATTATTACTACCCATCAAATCATTCATCCATCACCAATATGCACTTCCTCATCCTAGGCGCAACAGGCCGCAACGGCTCCCTCATCCTCACCGAAGCCCTCTCTCGCGGCCACACCGTCACCGCCCTCGTCCGCACGCCATCCTCCTCCTCTCTTCCCCCACAGCCGCAACCCAATCTCACCCTCGTCCCCGGCAACCCTCTCTCCCTCCCGGACATTCGCACCGCCCTGCAAAACACAAGGGCCCCCGATGCGGTCATCGTCGCACTCAACCCCCGGCGCGTATCCGACTCACCCTTCGCCGCGCCGCACCCAGACACCCCCGACTCGCTGATGCACGACGCCGTTCGCAATGCCTTGGAAGGTATGAAGGCCGCCGGCGTACCCAAGATCGTCATCAACAGCATGCAGGGCGTCGGCGCCAGCAGCGGCAGCCTCATCATGCCCTTCCGCGTGCTGTTCGAGCACACCAACATGAAGTACACCCTCGACGACCACCGGGCCGTCGACGCGCTGGTCACCGGGAAGCAAGGCGAAGGCGTGGACTGGGTGATGGTCCGCCCGCCTATGCTTACCGAAGGGGATGCCTTGCCCGTCAAAGACTACGGTGATGACGGCAAGGGTATATGCTGGATGCCCAAGATCACCAGGAAGAGCGTCGCAGTGTTCATGGTCGACGCCGCGGAAAAGCCTGATTGGAACCGCCGGGCGCCGGTTATTGCGAACTAGTCGGAAAAGGTCAGACGAAGGAGTAGTCCACTGAGTTTCTATCAGGTCAGAAAACGTTGGCTGGATGAGCCTTGTATAATGTAATGCTTGCTTGGGAAACGCCACCCATGCCCTCCCTTTTTGGTGTCCTCCGCTGCTTTGGTATCGTCGGTATAGTAATATTTACAAGTTTCTTTCGTATGCTTTTCCCAACCCGCCGGGGCGTTTTCGTGTTTACTCTCTCCACTGCCGGGATGGCCTTGGCCGCCCATTCCCCAGCATCCCTCTCCTTCCTTGCAACGCAGTGCAGAAATACACTCGTTGTGAATTATGTCTGCTGATGTTGATGCTGTATCGGCAGATGTGCTCGGGTCAAGTAAAACATGTGATCGGTGACCGTATGGAGACAGCGTCGCAGGCCATCGCTGCTCCGTCCCGCAAAAGCCGCGACGACTCCGTTATTTTTTCCAGGTTTCTGTGCCGCGGTAGGATGGCGGCGTCGTTTGTTGTAACGTCCATACTAGCGGTCCCAAACCCCTCCAGAACACTATGGGTTCCATTGCGCGGAATTCGTTGGGGTTATCCGACCCTTTGGGTCGGATCCCTACTCCTCAACCCCGCATATGTTTGTTAGGAAGGTCCCGGTATCATTGGGTTCCAGTAATCCAGGTCCCAATCCGCATAATCATCCGGAGTCTGCCGACCACGAATCAGCCCAGTCCCAGCCTTCCCACAGCTGCCAGCCGCCATAGTCACTTACCGCAGCCGTCGACGCATTCGCATGGAACATGAATGGCGCTCTCGTCTGCATGTAGGGGTCCATTGGGTCGGCTGGCGTCGTAACTGGCAGGGACATCTTCTCGGGATTGGTGTTGGTGGCTGTCTTGCAAGCGTCCAGAACGCTTTGGAGACTGCGCCGAATGTCCTGCAGTTTTTGCTCCTGGTTCGTGTATTGCACCGATGATAGAACAACGGAAAGTGCAACAATGTCCTTGACGTCGTTGCCGCCAACGTTGCGGACGAGCAAGTTGAGCGTTTTCTCCACAGTCTTAATCAAGCGCGACGGGGACCAAAGCGCAAAAGTCTCGGTGCTGAACGCAACACCGTCGTCCATCGGATCGGGAGACATGGCCACGGTCGATGAGATCCCCAGAGTGTTGCCATTGGCGTGCGACTCTATCGCTGCTTTGATGTAAAAGCACACACTGAAAGCTGCCTGCAAGATATCCTTCTTCAAAACCATGTGGTACATGTCGCTGATGTCTTGGAAGTGGGTGAGCAGGGGGTCGAGTTCGTCGAGGTATCGCATAATGACCATGGATGACCGTAGATATGCTCTAGAAATCTGCGACGGCGCGTCTGGCAATCCTAGGGCGAAGGGGCGGTAGAGTGCCAACAAGGGCCGTCGCACGTGCATGTCGAGTATGACCCTGGATCGCCACTGCTTGCTCTTTTCAACCTCGTTCAAAATGCCGTGGCGCGGGAACAAGTAGTTAATGTCCTCCAAGAATCTGTCCAGTTTCGTTCCAACCTCGAGAACCTCGCTGTAGTCCCTGATCGAATCGACGCGGTTGATCAAGTGCGCAACCTGCATTCGTACCCCTAGAGTCATAGCAGCATATACCTGCATCTGATTATCGGTGAGCTGATCGATTGGCTTGCTGGGCGGCAGCTCTTTCATCTCGAAGAACAGGTCCTTGTCGTCTAGGTTTCGTGGTGGTCGGCAGGTAAAGTCTCCGTCGCGAACGAGACACGAGAGGTTGCACGCCAGCGACAGGTGCAGGTCCATGTCGAGAATCGTGAACCACAGTCTCCTCCTCAGCTCGCCGAAGAACACCGGTACTCTCGGTTCAAATTCCGACGGGTCTCGGTGCAAGCCCATCGTCATGGCCATCCGAACGATGTATCCCAACTGTGCCCAAGAATCCTGCGGTCGCGGTGTTGTCATTCTCTGCGCGTGAACCAGTAGAATCTCCGTCTGCAAAGTAGTCAAGTCAACCAGCTGCTTGCCCTTCAAACCGTCCAGCCATGACCTGACAAGCGCACATGCCGTCGGAATGTGTACGCCCTCAACGCGTTCGTGGCCAAGCCCTTTCGATTTCGTCTCAAATCTTGAACCGATGGACAAGACCGTCAGAAGCTGGGGGAGAAAAGCATCCCCCGGCAATTTGCCTTCCCAGAATAACTCATGTTGCTCCTTAAAGGTGGGTACGTGGATCATTCGGTAAATGGTCTCGGAGGTGTCGATGTAAGACGTCAGCAGTCTGTCGCAGATGGCCTTCTTGGGCAGAATATCCTGCATGCGCTTCATAACAGGCACTACCGAGTCGGCAAAGACGGATATCGGCGATAGTGACTTTCGGTACTCTTCTTGGATCCTCTTGTGAAGCACCTGCAAGCCATACATGATGTCTCGAATACCGTCGATCTTAGACTGGTTTGCCATGAAATCCTTGGCTTCGTCGAACTGGGAGGGATCGGTTAGGGGCACGATCTAGGGGAATATCGGGTTAGGGGATGTAGTTACCAGGTTCAGCAAGACACGTACGCTATTCTGACCAAAAAAGCGCGTTCTCAGAGCGCCTCTCTTTACCGTCAGTCCTCGTATTGTCTCTGGAGATAGCGGCAAACGCTGGCCAGCTCCGCTGAACTCGGTGCCTGCCGGGCTCTTGATCATGAACTGCTTCTCCAAGCGGTCCAGTCGCGAGGTGAGCTCCTCTAGTGCAGAGTGTCCGGTTCCCTCTCCATTGCGCTGAGGGGCGAAAGATGACGATTCCGCCGGGTGCGGTCCTGAGGAGGGCGCCCCGGTGGGAAGACAATTCCTCTTTGGCGGGCGTTGGATGTCACCAACCTCGGCATCGGAGCCGTCGGACAACATGGACGAGTCCTGTTCGGCAGCATACTTGCAGTTGCGGTGTGACTTCTGGCATTGAGAGCAAGGAAGATTTCGGTCACATCGCAGCTTTCTCTTACGACATTCGGTGCACGACTTGACGGGTCGCGGCCTTTTGACACTGCGCGATGCCGACGCCGTTGCCGCCGCCGAGGCTGCTGATGGGCCGCCCGCAGGTAAAAGGCCCGATGCAGGCACAGGCGTAGGTGCAGAACCAGGAACGCCGCCGCCGAGCGTCTGATGGGCGGGTTGAGAAGGAGATGTCTCGTACGGAGGAGGTGCGGAGTGCATCGGACCCATTGGTGAAGCAACCGCAGTGAGGTTCGGATTAGAATGCAGCGTCGTCGTGGTTGTGGCCGCGCCCAGTTCCGGGGCAGACGAGGTTGCGGCGGCCATCTGAGCCGTTCGTTACAATAGTCCCAGAAAAAATCTCCGTTCGGCACCGGTGTAGGAGGATTCTGGCGGTAGCGCAGCGCAGCACACAAAACGGCACACCACAGCAATGCAGCGGCGGCAGCAGTGGCTGGCTTCGATATTTGAAGCTCAAGAAAGCCCGTCGGCTCGGAGTTGTTTGAATCGGCGCGAGCTGGTTGTGGGTAGATTGCTTGTCAGGAGTAACAGCAACAGCAATAACAGCAACAACAGCTACAGCTCTAGATTGGCACAGTGGTCAACCTTGTTCTCATCGAAGGTCCCGGGCGCGTCTGGGGTCGCCTCGGATCCGGAGTGTGTTGCTTGTCCTTGACTCTGACTGGTGTCGAGTCATTCGCAGACCATACATGCTGTGACTGCGCGGGTGAGAACTGAAGGGGGGTGTGTGGCGTGGGCGCAAGCGAGAGAACGAGCGACGGGTCAACGGAAAGGAGTTGCTGCTGGAGGCGTGTTGTTGGTCGAGCTTGCTTGTTCGCTTGCTTGCCAGCTTAGTAGTGGAGGTGTACGGTGTGTAACCGATGGGACGGGATACGGGTGGCTGTCTCTCTCTCCGCGTGTCTTTTGTTCCTTCGTAACTGACCAGTGTCTACTGGGGTTTGAACGACGAGTCCGAGATTTGTCGTCAATGAAGCAGACGAAAGCTCCGGATGTGATGGAGGTAGCAGGTGAAGAAGGAAGTGGAGGAGAGGAGAAAGGAAAATTGGATTAGGGAAGGAAAAAAAAGAGACCAAAATTGCTAGTTGCAATGATCCAAGCTTCCTCGGGGCTTTGGGGTATGGTGCGGCGGTGCCGTGCCGTGTGGTCCAGTCAAGACCAGTCCAGTGAGTGTGCTTGCTCTTGCTTCGTCTATGGCAGCAAGGTAAGGCATGGACGGCAAGGCAAGGCCCTTCTTTCTGAAATGTGTCGGACGTGGATACCTGGAAGGTGTTCCGTGGAATAAGGTAATAACGGCCTGGATAGCGCCTACTTGTTGGTTTTGATTTTGCCTCCTAGATCCCTCGCGTTGGTGGTGCGTGAGCTTTGTTGAGGCGTGGTGGTTGTGGTGGTGCTGTGCGTGTTGACCAGGATAAGAGATGAGGGACGATGGTGCGCCTTGCTCTGGCTTGCCATGAATGTGCGATGGATATGTGTGTGATGCGTGTGCTCTCTTCTTTCTCTCTTGTCTTCCTCTCTCTCTCTCTCGCTCTCACTCTGCTTTCTCTCTCACACACAAAGGTCGGGAGCCGGGGTTGAGTCTCGAGAGCGGCGTGATATGCTCAGGATGGCCGAGGAGAGATGGAGAAAAGTGTCGAATGTGCAGGGACACGGTGCCCTGGTCAGGCCTGGCCTGGGCTGGGCTGGTTCGCAGTGGACGGGACGGGAAGTTTGGAAGGTTGAGGTAAGGTAGGCCCAGGGAAAAGAAGGTCGAGGTGGTGTGGTTAGTGATGATTTAGTGATCCACCCCCCTTCTCGGCGGTTGTTCCAGGCCACTTCAGATTGGAGGTGAGAGGGAGGGTACGTAGAAACCTGGTCTATGCCAGGGTGAGGTAGGTAGGGTACTGATATCCTCCTTCAAAGAACGATTCTTGTATCCGTAAGACCAAACCCCTCCTCCTCCTCTTCTGAAGCCTGTCGTCTGCTGTCTGTCGTTTATGCTGGAACGGCAGGCCGGCTGACAGCGGATTACTTGCGTCTTGTCGAGACGAAGTCGGCACGCTGCTGCCTGTCTGATGAAGGTCTGATGAAGATGAAGCAAAGGCACGATCGATGCTGCCAGGTACAGGCCACGTAGGTATATAATTACCGTATCTGCGGCCTACATATCCGTACAGCCAATCCATAGCCTAGCTGCTGTAGACACACCACGGGATGCAGCTGAGAGGCATCTCCGTCCCAGCAAGTGGGCTCCTGGTACTGCATTTGCAGAGAACGGGCAGAAAAAAGGTGTGAACGAGCAGAAAAACGCCGGCGGACCTCGATGCCAAACGACCTCTGTCGACCTTTACTGGCGCAGAGTCTTAGTCTCTGCACCGTAGAGACACCGGCTGAGGGGCACCACAGGGCCACCACAGGGCCTGGAACGAAGCTGGATGAGGGATCGGCGTACCGGGTACCCTTGCCACTGGCCAGGCCTGCCAGGAAGTCGCTGCATAGCAAGGTACCTCTGCATCTTAACTAAGGTGTCTTGGTTTTAGCGTCTTCTGCCTTGTAGCTAAGGTATTGCAGTATGATTTGCTGCTGCGTAGCGGCGGCCATGCATCCCAGGGTGTTCTGCTGCTGCTTGCTGTTGCTGGCTGCTGCTTCTGCCGCCGCCGCTACGTGCCCCGGTACGGATAGCCTGTCTCGTCCTGTTCTGTCCTCTCGTCTCTTGAATGTGTGTGTGTACTTGCAGCCAGCCATGTCATGCACGTCGGAACCCGGGATGCTTCCTTTCCTCGAGCCGACCGTCAGCGACCGACATCCCTTGAAGCTTCGCTTAGCGCTCGGGTGGGGATCGGGAAAACCTCTTTCTTCAGTCGACGATGCGGGTATTGTTGCTGCTTTGTGGCTGTTGTGATGGTTGTCCTCGGCGTGTAATTCCAGGAGGTCAAGCCTCCTCCTTTGCTTTGAAAGGTCGTCCCAGTTGGTTGTATGTGCTCGGTGGTGCGGTGCGCATACGTACGTAAGGTACCGAGCACAACACTTTCCTATTAGCATTGGTGATATGCGCGTGTACCGGGTACTGGGCTGTAAAGCTGAGATGAAGGAGACGGGTGCCAGCAACTGAGTGTGAGGGCCACCCAACAAGATCGGTCAGATTTTTCATGTCGGCAGCTTCGGTACGTACTTTATTTTTATCTGGCACAAGCGGGAATCGTATCGAAAAATCAAGGGTCGTACAGTATTTGCAGTCTGTCGTGTAAGAGCGGATGGAAGGCATGGAAGCATATGTTTCCAAGGCTCCATGATATCCGCACCTCGTACGGGACTCCTGACCGCATAGAAAAGCCATGGATTTAGACGGCCGGGGGCCTGGTGATCACGGTACTCGCGGCGCTCTGCCAAATGCACCAACATCGGATGTACCCCCAGTAATCACGTCGCGTGTCTTGCGAACGGCTCCAAGCGTTCCCGGCCAGAGACTCCAAAAATACACGTGATGTCAAGGTAAAAAAAGGCATCCAGACACCCTGAAAACCGCTGGGAATCCACACTTCCCGGGGCGCAGTGGGTGTCACCAAGCGGTCTTGACTGCACCGCACAGCCTGGAACCTCCCTGGAACGCCCGATCCACCGAAGCATCGTTCTGTCCCCGCCGTCCGAAGGTTGTGTCGTGAGTTGAGATTTACCCGTCGACGATGAGGAGGAGCTGCACTAGCCTGGTGAGGAACTTGGAAGAGCAAGAGTCGGACTCAGGGTTTGGGGGTTGAGGTTGACGGGTCGACGGGACGGCCAAGATGAAGTGGACGGGGTGGATACTGCTGATGGGCCTGCTGGTGAAAATCTCCCACCAGCGAGATCTGGATGTCCAGTCAATCCCACCGAGACCAGACGGAGATAAATGATGATGAGCCTGGCAATGTCAGAACACGTACGTGCATGTCCGAGGTATGTCCTGATTCTCGGTTTTCCGGTGCAAGCCCTGCATGGTTCCTGTAGATACCAGCAGATATCAGAAGTTCAGGACCGTGGCGGCATGGCTGTACGATAGTAGTGTGTACCAACAACCCACCAACACTTGAAGATCGCCATCGACAGTTAGGTCCAGCAGGGCAGGCGTGTCAAACGCCTTGACGAGCCAGCCAGCGACGCCCATGTACGCATCAGTATTCGTACAAATGTGCCAACTTTCAGCCGGCGGGACGCACGAGGTCGGCGACCTGCGGCCACCACTCTGTGAATAGCACCCGCGTTACTGCATCTGGGAATTCTTCATGCGGTGTGGCCCTGCGTACCAGCGTTCCCGGTTGCTGCAAACCACCATTCGCTGAATAGAAAGCCAAATGATTTGACGGGGCTTGTGTGCGTGTGCTCCAACAGCAATGATTAGTGGTGCGGCCGTCTTGCTGGTGGTGGTGGTGGTGGTGGTCTCCTTGGGGGTGGTGGTGGGTGCCGGCTGTACATGCTGGCTGCTCCGGCCTACCTTGCGCTGAACTCTTCAGGCCATGCCGGAGTCGAGTCCGAAGTCAACCGCATCCCCGTACCCTTCCTCTCCCCCCTTCCCTCCACTTTCCACCCCGTCTGAGGGTATCTCACTGACAGGTCCAACCTTGACGCGACGCATCTCGGACTGTGACATGATCCTCACCTAAGCAACTCAATGTGCGCGACGTGGGTGACTAGTCGCCGCCTCGCCGCTCCGCACGTTCTACAGCTAAACCCTTCCCTGGAAACATTGCGAGCGCCTCAGGCTTAGGCCCTGTGCCATGCCATCCCGCGCCCGGTGGTGATGCCCGTGTAGTTGGTGCTGGCCGGTGCTCATGCTGTTACCTATCGCTAGGTGGTGTTTCCGATGGGGCTCTGGGTGGGAGAGTCTGGCGCCTCAGTCTGTTCCTTCAACCGCCGCCAAGCCGAGCTTCCCACGTCCATCTTTTCTTTCATCAGCCCGTCGTCGATCGCCAGTCGTCCCCCAACCCCCAGGGCCCCAGTACCCATAGTCCCCTTCTTCTTCGTCGGCAATTTCAACACCCATAGCATGTCTGTAACGGGACATGCGTGTTCCAGACAGATTCATCGTTCGGATCCAGTTGCTGGTGCCCATGTGGGGGGCCATGGGAAACTTTGATGGTCCTGGGACTTCACTACATCCGTAGCCCGTCACCTCCAAGTTGCTTGCTCGAATTCTCCGCTTGAACGAGAAACGACGACGGGCGTCGACTGTCCTTGGACCGCAGGCCAGAGATAGAACATGCGGGCGTGTGACTGTCGCAGGTCGCGCGGGAACAAGGCCAAGGGCACACGCGACTGATTCCACGCTTTGGGACGGCATGTTCCATCACTCATCCCATACTGGGTGACGATCAATCCATGATACACACCCATTCCTGCTTTTTGTCGGCTGGAAAATTGTGTGAGACCTTTCCCTCGACAATCGCACCGTCCAGTCTCGTGCTGCCTTCCTTGGGGCCCAGATTTGCCCCGCGAAACAGGCTGTGCATGCATGCAAGTCTTGATGCCAATCTCGGTCTCGCCTGTTTGTGTCCATGACGAGCCATGATGACTGTCGGCTCGAGCCTAGGGCAGCCAGGGCCCTGAGCGGCGCATCCAGGAATTCCACTCAACCTGCCGCCGCAGCGGCCGCTGGTGGGATGGACATTTGGATCTGGGGGACGGGTTTCATTATGGATTGACCCGTGGGAAATAAGGTAGGTCGGCTCCGTGAATTAGCAACGCTCTGTTAAGACACACGAGAGAAAAACTGCCCGATCCGGCCTGGCAATCGAGATCTCCCGAACTCTGCGGCGCGTGTCTGGCTCGCTACCACCAATTATTGTCGTCCAAGATGATCAGATAATGGAACAAAAGGTAGAGAGTCTCGACCCTGTGGCCCAATCGCTACCGAATCGGCCAATGGCTACAAGACACGGTCCAGCGATTCCAGACAGGGCACCACACCGTACCGCCGTAGGCACCGTAGGTAGTGTACTCCGTCCTTCCAAGGGCACAAGATGAAATGCTGAGAAGTTGATTGATGGAACAAGGACCTCGACCAAGACCAGGAGTCCTGGCATCTGGGGCGCGTTTCGGCGTTATCTCTTCCAGAAGCCAGCAGACAGCATTCCCAGTGGAGCGGCCTGCGGACTTTCAGGGACGCTTGCCGTTAACAATGAGGCATCCATATCCCTGCCCTGCACGAGGTAAGGCCTTGAAACCGGCCAGCACGACATCAGGTCGTAATAAAGTAGGTACAAAGTACCCACGACGGTCCCCTCAGATTCAGTGTTACGGCCCCATTGGGCCCCCATATGGCAGCGGAAAACTCGCTCGTCGGCTCCGAGCATTTCTCCTTGAGGGGGTTTCCGACCACCTAGTGTACTCTGTAGTTGCCGGAGGTGCTGCTAGGAAGAGACTCGGAAGCTAAGTCTGGAGTGCGCAACCAGGTGCACTGACGCCCCCGAGACTCGGGACGAAATTCAAACAACCTTGGGAGGCTGGACGTGCCTTGACTTCGGTTCCGGCATCGCGTTCGTATTGTATGTAAAGAAGTACATTCGGGTTACCTGGAAAAGCAACGTGCGGGTCATGGTAATTCCATATTGCTGCCTGGGGCCAATGAGCATTTTTGAGAGTGAACGCATTGCGTCTCTGGGTCGACTGCAAGTAGCGGGAATCCTCCGCTACTCGGCCGACATGGTTTTTTTTCTTAGTTAATGAATGGTGGTGGTGGGAAATGCGGCTGTTGTACAACAAGTGGGTGGCGTCAAACTTGGTGCGACGGAACGACGCGGACTGAACGACAAGTGGGCTGCTCGATTGATTGCAGAGGTTATTGTCAATGTTAGTGGCGTGCGGCAACAGACCCTCGAGGGCGCGGCGCGGCGTCGGTAAGTTCAGTCGACGTCAAAGAACGACGAGCCATCCCCCTTTCCGTGTGTTTCCCGCGAGGAGTTCATTTTGATGCAAGAAGAAGCATATGTCGGCAATGATGAACCTTAATCAACTTGATCAGACTGGCGAACAGATCGCGTGCGCAGGCGGTAAGACACTGGAACGCGGCTTTTGAGGTTGGGGCGATCCTTCGAGCCCAGGACAGGGCAGCAGTTCGTCGGTGGAAATGGGCGGCCTTGCATGACAGTAGGGTTTGCATCCGCGTCGTCGAGGCTTTTTGAGGCGAAGCTTGATGGCATCACGATGGTTGTCAGTTTCGGCTCAGACTTGCCGAGATTTGGGGAGTCCTTGCTTGCGTCGGTGGACGGTGAGTGGACGGCGTCTGCTTTGGTCGTCACGGTCTTGGGATTGACGACTTGGATGGCGAAGTGATACATCGGATGACGGACGACTTGCCAGCTGGACCGCATACCTCAAAGGCTTGTTTGCCTCTGGGGTGGGAGCATTTTAGGGACGGAAAGCAAATCTCTGATTCAAAAAGCGGTTCTCGAGGGTGATGCTGGATGGTGATGTTTGAGTATGGGTATCGTCGAAAGTGATTGCCATGAAAGCAAACGATCAACCCTCCCTCCCTCCATCTGGGCTTTCCCCAGGCTTCATGGATGGCTCCGTTGATGGTACCTTGGGTGGGTGTGGGAAGCATCTTGATTCTGGATCGGGAGAATGGACAGTTGGGCCTTTGTCTTTCCAACGCCCGTTGTTTCTGCAAGTGTCAGTTCACCATGTCTCGCCATCATTCCATGGCGGGTTCAGGAAGTGAGCCGCGGCCTGACGAACGAGCCGGGTGCCTGACGCGGTCCCTTGCAGGAAGGATGGAGGCGGTCTCTTCCAATAGAGGCTGGAGGTGTCCGAGGTGCACAGGTGTGTGTAAGTAAGTGCGTGGCTCAGGCTGGTAGCATCTTCAGAGTAGTTCGCCTTCTCCACCATTCCTCGTGACAGCATGACATGCGAGAGTATAAGCGGCAAACCCCGGGCCGGGGAGTGTTCTGGCAATGTTCGTTCTTCATTCCATCGGCGAGAGACATGGTGTCAAGGCAGACGGGAGCCGGTGTCTTGCTCTTGTTCGTGTCTTGATGCGAAAGTGTAAGTACTTGGTTGTCAGTGCCGCCGCCGACTGATGATTGACAAATGACACTGGATGATGATTAGTGTTGCGGCCGCGTCAAATCGTCCAATGGAAGCAACCTTGTCCGGGCGACTGAGCCGGGGCATGTCCTGTCGTGTTGCACAATACCTAAATGCAGCATCACTTGCAGCCTGCAGACGGGTCGAGCGAGGGGCGAGCGAGATGATGTCGAGTGTCCCGTCCAGGCGAGATGTGAAGCGAGGGACGAGGGTTGAGACAAGAAGGATGATCTGGCGTAGGAAGCAACGATTGGCTTTCCCTTCCAGGTAAGGCAGGAACGGATAGGTAAAGTGAGATAGAGTTGGGTGGAAGGAAGGCGCGACCCGCGGAGTACGGAGTAGCGCTTGCCTTCCATTCACCTCAGGGCACACTCACTACCACCTCACCTCGTACTGCCTAGGAAGGCAGCTACCTACCTTACCTTAGTTACCACTCTGTGTCTGTACAGCAGGTACATACCCGCCCTGCCCTGCGTTCCTTCCTTCCTTCCTGCCTGCCACCATGGAGCCAGGCAGGAACGAGGTTAGCGCTACGGGAGCCCCGAAGGAACTTACCCAGGAAGGCACGAAGGTCGGTTAGGTTGCCTTGGCTAGCGCGCATTCGCCGGGAATAACGGCCCCCAAAAACGTTTTGTTTCATTGGCAGGGAAGCCGAGCAAGACATGGCCGAGACACGCAAGTACCGTTCCATAGAGAATCTGCCGAAGTGATACAACACATTGCTTATTTCTTTCGCGAGGTATCTTCAGTGTTCACTACCTGGGGGCCTAGCGAGGCCTGGTGAGCCTAGATTTAGATTTAGAGGGGTGGCTGGCCAGAGACTGGAACCTGATTGAATTGGCTCTTGCGGCTTGCCGCGCCCTTTCGCTCATCATTAGCGAAGCTTCGCCGAGGCGCCGAATGCTAATCCAGAACCCAAATGGCAACTGAACGCGTTACTTGCGCGCTTCTGCGCTTTGTAGGCGACTGCATTGCGTTTGAATAGGTTACTTTTATTTTTTGCTCTGGACTTTTCGGTTCGATGTCTTCTCCAAATTCCAACATTTGCTACCTGACAGGCCTGAGTATGAATGCGACACAATACCAGTGAATTGTTTTTGTCTTCTCAGTGGTACTAATAATCATTACCCCGGTCGGAATAGCTCCCAGAACGAGCGAATCGCAGGCGGCCGGTTCCTTTCGCGTAGATTGCCGTATCGCAGCCAGCCTCAATCGAGAAGAAATATTTCCAGAGAACCATTGCCATGTCGGATGCTGATGTCTTTGACCTGTGGTTCGACAACTCGGTGCAGCAGGGTGAGCAGGCCTCTTGCCAGCTTTGCGTCTGAATACCTTTTTGCTTGTCTTGTCTTGTCTGTTAGAAAACTCCTCTAAAGCTGTTTTCGTCTTTTGCCGCAATCCAGGGTCCTTCAAGCCGGACGATCTCCTGTCGCAACCGCAGTCGCAGTCGCATCCGCCGCCGCAGCCTGCCCAGCAACAACAGCAGCAACAGCAACGGCCCCAGTTCCAACCTCCCCCGCCTCCTCCTCCGCGACGAAATCAGCAGCAGCAGCAACAACAGAAGCAGCAGCAGTCTACGATCCAGCGTCCGCCGCTGCCGCAGCCGCAGCCTGACCTCCGACGTCAACCTCCTCCTCCTCCCCCTCCTCCCTTCGCCGCCGACATGTCGGTCGCCAACACCGCCAACGGCAAACCGCAGCCGCAGCAGCGCCCCTCGAGAAGCCCTGCCCCGCCCCGCGACGAGGAGGCCGTTTCCAAGATCCCGAATCTCCTCCCTCACGAGCGCGTCTTTCCTATCCAGATAGGATCCGAGCTGTTCAAGCTGTCCGGCGCCTCCATTTCGTCTGATGGTGCGTCCACGATCCCTGCCTTCCCTGCCAACGCGAACCCGATCCTCGACATCCGCCGGAAGGACCGGCCTCGTGCCGCGACCACCCGCGATACCACCGTATATATTAACTTGCCTGACGTGTGCTGATCTTATCTTCCAGCTCCCTCTTACTTCTCCCAGTACTTCTACTGCCAGGTCAAGAAGGCGAAAGAGACCGGCGAGGACCTCTCGAGCGCCATCCGCACCCTCTACATCGATCGCGACCCAAAGACCTTTGCCGACATTTCCCTCCACCTCCAGGGCTACCATGTCAAGCCGCGAGACGGCACGCACTTTGTGCGCCTCTTCGCCGACGCTCAATTCTACAGCTGTACAGTCTGCCCCTCCAAGAGCGGCCTTGCCGGCGCATTGCTAACATGTATCACCTCCAGTACCGAAGCTGATATCACAACTATACGAGGAGTCAATCTTCATCTCCATCGGCCACCGCGAGTTCCAGATCCCCCGCGATATCTTTACCGACCCGGGCAACTCCCCTAACTTCTTCTCTCTCGGCTTTGCCGTCTTCTTCTCGAACCCAGAAGACCTCTTCCCGGGCCTCGACCGCGAAGGTCTCCTCCGCCCGCCCTCAATCCTACCCCCCTCCGTCGCGAACCGCTCCGCCGACACCTTTGCCGAGATCCTCCACCTCCTCCGCGGCTACCCCGTCACCATCCGCAACGAGACCCACCGCGCCGAGCTCCTCCGCGACTGCAGATACTTCAACTTCAAGGGCCTCGAGCAGAAGCTCATCCCCCACAACATCAGCTACAACCAATCCCGCCGCCGCGAGGAGATTGTCCTGCGCCTCGAAGACATCCTCAAGAGCGGCATCAGCGTCGCCGCCGACGCCTCCTCCGCCATCGCCTCACCCTCGGGTGACCATTTCGCAGGCTGGGTCAACTATGCCCGCCCCTACGTCGACGACCGCGCGGCCGAGCTCGTCCTCGAGATTGGCGGCGAGAGCACCCGCCTGCACTTTCAGCCAAACTCCATCCGCGCAGAGTTCTTCCGCGACACCCGCGCCCGCGTCGCCCGCATGTTCGAGGTCGTCGCGACCAAGCTCAACCTGCCCCCGACCACCCAGCCCTTGGGCCTGCTCATGGCCTCCGGCGGCGCGGGCAGCCAGCCCCCGACCCCGGGACACACGCCTCTCAGCGAAGACCTCGTCCGCGTGATCATCGACCCGGACACCTCCATCATCCTCGACGGCAAACCGCACACCTTCGACACCCCCGCTCCCGCAGACGACCAGGCCTCGTCGACCTCGAGCACCGGTCAAGGCGGCGGGCACGAGTCTCCTTCGGCGTCCACCGCTGCCGCCGGCTTCCTTCCGAACTCGCGGAAACGCCGACGCATCGACTCGTCTGGCTACGCCGCCGGCGGCAGCCACGCTGCGCTGGCGGCCGAGGAGTGGGTCGTCAGAACGGGTCAGTGGCGGCTCAAGATCCAGGGCACGCGCAACGGCAAGAGCGGCGTTGAGTGCGTGCTCGTGGCCGTCAAGCTCGACGCCTACAGCTCCGAGAGCGCGCGCAATTCGGCCAGGGGGTTCCTGAACGGGTGATTAATTTGCTGAAGAATTGCGTCTCAAATCTTTGTATATATCAGTGTGACAAGTCGAGAGGTTGTCTAAGATCTAGGAAGTGGAGGCGAGGGGGAAAGATGACAAGTCACTTATGCTGAACGACGTTATGATACAATATGTTTTACATATACCACGGAAGGAAGGAAGTCGGGACTGTAAAGGGAAACATCCACGACAAAAGTAAGGCTTTGTTTTATACTTCTCGGGCTTTTCTGGCACTCATATAAATCTGGTAATTCAAACGGCTGTTTGTATGTATGATACACATCAGCTTTGGCTCTAACCCATACCTGACATATGCCATGCCACGTTCCATATGATTATCATTCAGAGTTCTGCGGTGGCAATCCAAAGCAAACGTTAAGATGAGCATGTCATCCGATTTTATCCTCGATACTTGTAGACCGACGACAAAGGCTCACAACGTCTAGCGGCCCTCAGGCAGCTGCTGCTTCCGTGATGAACTTAGCACACAGCGTTTCGGTTCAAGAAAAGGTGGCCTCCGGCAGCAGCATCGCTACCAAGCCAACTTGTTCTTTCTCACGGACACAGAGGACATGTCCACGGAAAGGAGTAGGGTATCAGACATACTAGACCAGCCGGTCAGTCGTGCTTTTCACTATGAAAACATCGAATCCTCGCGAGAAGGAACATGCAATACAAAACCTACTCTTACACCTTTCGCATCTTCACCACAGCACAAGCAAGCATGCAAAAACGACCAGTTAGTTTAAACAGTATAAAAAGCAAGGTTGAATTATCGCGTCGAAACGAGAAATATACTATCCACCGCTTCCTACTCATCAAACGGGGCAAAAAAAAAGACAAACAACACTTTTAATCGTACAAGAACAACCGCAAACCCGTATGATACGTATACTAAAAAGGGTTGTAAAGGTAATAACAGACAATAATCCTCAACTCCTCATGATTAGCCCTTCCTTTGCCTTTCCGAAAACGCCGCGACAATGCAAATGTAGAAAGGAGGACCGGCCGTTATGAGGGACGAAGAAGAAACGCGAACATAATTATCCAGAAACCAGGTATTCGCACGCAGAAAGAAACGCCCCATGCCGTGGAAAACAAGACAAAAAATCCTTTCCCACTGTTTTGGTATCTTTCCCATTGGGTCCGCCCCGTTCCCACCGGAAAAACGCCGTCATGTCATGCGTGTGTTGTGTGCGTGTGTGTGTGTGTCTGTCATTTGTGTGATGTGTGTGTGTGTGATGTTTTCATGTACCAGCAGACCAGCCCAGCGAGTCCCGTGTAATCCTCCAAATCCGGTTCTTCATCTCGGCCGCCCTCTGGAAGGGACTGGGCCGCTGGTCGTCGACCCCGTTGGGGGCTGTATCAGCAGGAGTAACGTCGATCCGCGTCGGCGTCGTCGTGCTAAGCCCCCGTTGCGAGTTGCTGCTGCTACCACCGCGCGGGTCCGTGAAAGGCGCCGAGGGACTCTATGCCTTGGCCTTGGGGACCGCCTGGCCGGCGGGGGCGCTAACGTCTCGCCGCTCCCCGGCGCCCTCGATCATCTTCTTGCGCGGCGTGGCGGTGCCCTGCGCAATGGACTTTGCGCGGCCGCGGCGCTCGCGGATGCGGGCGAGGGCCTCCTCGCGGGTCATGGTGGGCGTCATGGCGGGGTTGTTGACGTCGAATGACATGTGCGACTCGCCCGAGGGCGTGCGGGCGCGCTCGTAGCGTGGCACGGGGCGGGGCTTGTCGTCGCGGAGGGGCACACTGGTGGTTGTGGTCTTGGTGTAGAAGGCGGCGGCGGTGTGTGGGCGGACGGTGTTGTCGGGCGTCGGGGACGGGCTGCGTGAGGCGCGGGATTCGGGGCGCGCCGGGGTGTCGGGCATGGTGGGGATGGACGGGAGAGGAGCCGTGTGGACCTCACCGTCGGCGCCTCCGTGGGGGGCGTTCAGGAGAGAGGCTAGAGACATGCGCTCTTGCGCGAGGACCGCGAAGGCGGGGGGGTCGAGAGATGGCGTGCGGGAGAATCTTAAAGGGGCGTCAACAGGTGTGGGCGGCTCGTTGGGGGAAGCCTCACTGTCTTCGTGCTGCGGCTCCTCCTTCTCCCTGCGAGCCTCTACCTCCTCTGCTTCTTCCTGAGAAACAGTGCGGAAGATGCCCTCGCGAGGGCAGAAGATGGTGCTTCTCCTCTCTTCTCTTGATCTCTTCAAGCTCTCGGGCTTCTTCGGCACGTCGTCCGAGGCGGGGGACGACAGCTGAGAGGATTTCAGAGATGGCTTGCGGTCCGACAGCGACTCTCGTGAATCGCGGAGGATGACCAGGTCGCTAGCATCAGCGATCTCAGCAGGGGCCATCAGCCTCCTGCGCGGCGACAGAATGCTCGGTCTGTTGGAGGCCAGACTCTGTCTGGGGGATGCCATGCTGTGCCTCTTGCGTGCCTTGGCATAAGAGCAGCAGCGGTTCTCACACTCGGCCTGCATGAAATCAACCATCTCGTAAGCGCGGTCAGCACGCTGGCGCTCCCAGGAAAGCTCTAGGCTCAGCTGCTCAATCTCCTCCTCGGTGGCGGCGGACGAGACAATGTCGACCGTCGAGAGCGAGAAGCGCGGCCTCTTCTTGGGTGACGAGAACTCGTCTTGCGCAGCGTCGTTCTTGGGCAGCGGGATGCGGCCTTCCGCGGCAATGCGGGCTACTTCCTCCTCCTTGGCAAGCGTCTTGAAGGCATCACGCTCCTGCTCGAGCAACTTGATCTTCTCGAGGGCCTCTGTCAGTTGCTCCTCCATGCTGACCATTTGGTAGCGGGCCTGGAAGGCCTCCTCTTCTCTCGCCTTGGAGCGCAGCTTCTCGGCGTCAATGTTGTCGGAAGCCGCCCTCCACCCTTCGCGGGCGGCCTTGAGCTCTTCCTGCAGTTTGATGATTTGCGACTCGTTCTTAAACGTCTTTTTGCGGGCCAGCTTGATCTCCTTTTCCCAGGCGGCTTTTGTGTGTGCATACGTTTCCTTTGCGCGGCCGTATTGCTCCTAATCACCAATGTTAGAAAACGGGGGCTGCCAAACGTCGGAATCACCGGGCGGGGTTCCTTACCATGACGGTCTCTAGCCTCTCGCTGACGCGCTGTTCCCTCTCCTTGCCCTTCTCGAGTTGGACGCGCAGGACCTTGCACTCGTCCTTGTAGCGGCGAGCCTCGCCCTCAGCCTCCTCGCGGCCGAGCATGGCGCGCTTAAGGGCGGCGTCGGCGGTCTTGCGCTCGAGGGTCTTGGTCTGGTTGGCGAGGGAGTTGAACTGGGAAATCTTTTCGTGGACGGAGCTTTCGCGGCCTTCGCTGCCGCGCGGCGAGGGGAAGAGGTTGCGGGCATCGCGCTTCTGGTTCGCGCGGTCTGGTGTGATTGGGTTGAGCGGGAGGCTCGGTGATGGCGACGCCGGGGCGTCGGGGATGTCGGCCATTTTGTGTGTTGTAATTTGTGTGTTTGTGTATGTGTCGACGGAGTGATGTTGGAAAAGGTGCGTGCTGGGTGTCTACCAACGTAAATCCCCTATCATGCGGGATGATGGCGGTTTGAGTGATTTTGGAAAATTGCTAGGTAAGCCTTTTCTTTTTTTTAGTCTGGTCCTGGGGCGGTTTCAGGGCGCGAGGGGCAGAGTCACACAGTCGTCGCAAAAGTGCGATGATGACGGTGATGGCGTCGAGTGAAGTAAGGTAGGTAAGCTGGGAGAGGTGCTTAATGAAGGTGGTATCATCTAAGGCAGGTCAGGCCAGGCAAAAGCAGAAAAGTAGCACTCAAGGGATCTTATCGACCCAGGATGGCGGTTGCGGGTGGGAGCAAGGCCGTTGCGGGTGTTTACAGCGGCGCTGCAGGCGGGTTGACTGGGAGACGCGGCGGATTGGAGTGTGAGTGGGTGGCCCCAAGCAGGTTCGACGCCGTAGCGAAATGGGCGAGATGGGCTTCATTCCCGGAAAGGGATTGGGCGTGAAGAACAATGACCTAAGCAAGCCCCACCGTTGGGCCCTTTCCCAGTGTCACTGAGTGCAACCCCGGGTAAAAAATTGCAGTGTCGCGTTGGTGAGCTGCTTAATGTGGTAAGCTCAATAGGTGCAGACCCCACACAGCGATTGCCCCGCTAAGAAGCATGCAGCTAGAGAAATTGAGCTTCGAATCCGCAGAATTGGGAGCACACGAGATGATGCAAGTCGATGCCGATTGGGCATTGCGGTAAATGAAGTCCATTTCTTTGTGGGAAATCCCCATCGAGGCCCTGTCTTCCGGTGCAATGTCTCAAAGACTCAAGGTCTGTTGCATTTGCATTATGTTGTGCAAGTCGGGTTCCTTATGCAATTGTGTTGGCCGTGAAATATTGGCGAGGTGAGACCAGGCCCAGAGCTTCTGGAAGCTTACCTAACTCACGGCATCCGGAGGCCGTCGACAGCAACAATAGGGGACTTGTTGGGCACTATATTCGTAACTCCCATCTCCAAGGACTCCCCCAAAAGCACCAAAGGCCCGTCTCTTCGGATGGCTTGGATCCGCCACGGCCTATCACACGCCGTCTAAAAGTCACTTTTTGGGGCCCATGTCCGCCATCCCCACGCCCACGGTGCAGCCATCCTCGCTCGCTCTCGGCATCAACGTCGATATTTGAACAGCTTGCCCCAATCAACCAGTAACAGCAGCCCGGTTTGCAAACCAGCGTAGAGTCCGTCCCTCCGTCCGCGTACCCAATTCGTGCTCCTTGGCCCCCAATTGCTCCAAATATGCAGTGTCCGTAGCTTCCGTCAGGCCACATCTTTACGAGTTCAGGGGGTCGTCGATGGGTGACGTGACCTATCTTTAGCGCAGGACAGCTCCAAAATATATTTCCGTAAAAGTCGCGAGACCCCCCCATTGGAAGAGCTCTCCGAATCACATCTTTGCTTCTCCCAACACAACCACGTGTCCCGACGTGCACCTCAGTCACATACACATACTGCACACACAATGGCCGACGACAAGGTACGGCAGCGCAAGCCGCAAGCGGCTGCTGAGGAGGACGACGACAACCTCTTTGCTGGCACCCCGGCCGAGAACTCGAGGGGTGCCGCCGCCGCCGCCCCGTCGAAGAAGAAGAAGAAATCCAAGAAGGCCAACGACGACGGCGCGGAGGAGTATAGCCCGTGGCTTGACATCCTGCGCGTCATCAGCTTCCTAGCCCTCGCCTCCTGCGCCCTGAGCTACCTCATCAGCAACGGCGAGAGCTTCTTCTGGGGCTTCAAGAACAAGCCGTGGTACCTCAAGGTGGACTACTGGAAGTCCAAGCTTGTGAGTTTTCCTCTGCCTTCTCCCTGTTGCCAGTTCTACAATAAGCGGCAAACCACTAATGCACATGCGTCCCAGAACGGCCCCATCGAGCTCACCCCAGAGCAACTCCTCGCCTACAACGGCTCCGACCCCGAGCTGCCCATCTACCTCGCCATCAACCACACCATCTTCGACGTCTCCGCGAACCCGCGCATCTACGGCCCCGGCGGCTCCTACAACGTCTTCGCCGGCCACGACGCCTCGCGCGGCTTCGTCACCGGCTGCTTCCTCGAGGACCGCACCCCGGACATGCGCGGCGTCGAGGACATGTTCCTGCCCCTCGACGACCCCGAGGTCGACCGCCACTGGAGCTACGACGAGATGCAGAAGAAGATGGCCGAGGAGCGCGCCGAGGCACACCGCATGGTCGAGCAGACGCTCAAGCACTGGGTCGACTTCTTCAGCAAGAGCGACAAGTACATCAAGGTCGGCCGCGTCAAGAGGGAGGAGGGCTGGTTGGAGAAGGCGAAGCCGCCGAAGCTGTGCGAGCAGGCGGCCAAGGGACGGGTTAAGAGGAAGATTCCCGGGCAGGAGGAGCAGAAGTAACGGGCTGCAAAAGCGGTGTGGTTCAGCTTTCTTCCATTGAATACATTTCTATTTCTGTACATCGTAGTGTGCATTGAGCACCGTTGGACTTGTGCGGAGCTGGCAGGAAATATGTTGCTTGCATGACGATGTTGTTGCCCGTCGTGTTAACTTGAGACCAGAGCATTTGCAGAAACCACCGAGCCTCACCGTTCCCGAAAACGAGACTGGCCAGTGCCATTGAGCTGAATAACAGCGAGAATCAGCGCAGGACAAGCACAAGGACCATCGCCCGCCACAGCGACAGTCATGCGTGCCAAAAATGGACAGACCATATAGTTCGGGAACATAATTCTTTATTTTTTTCTTTACTGGCTCGCATCAGTCTAGTAGGTAAGGGTTTATTAATAAAAAAAGAAAAAAAAAAAAAAAAAAAAAAAAAAAAAAAAAAAAAAAAAAAAAAAAAAGGATTCCTTGAGAACATCTTTTGTCTCAATCAATGACTTTTGCACCGAACTCCAAACGAAAGATTTACTAGAATCAAGAAACTCGATTTAGATGTGCTAGCAGCAAACATGCAGAGTCACGCCGATCTCTCGGCGCGGAACTATATACACAGGAAATAGTCCCCGTCTAGTTTTGAATTTTCTCTCTCATCCTCCCCTCAGCGTTCAACAAGTTCATTCGCCAGCTGCTGTCCCTGTTGAAGAGCAGTGGTTTCGTGCAAAAAGTACAAACTGCTTTTTGCCAGGACAAGATAGATAAAAACAACATGACATAAAAAAGTGAATGGTATTAAGATCATCATCGCAATGGTACACCGTAACCAGACCAACTCCTGGCCCATTCCGTTACACCCACCCCTTCCATAAATATTCCTCGTCTTGTGTCGCTTGTGATAACAAGCTGTGTTGCATGGGAATAATAGTCCGCCGATTTTTCACGCCAGCTGAACACCTTACATGAGCATGAAGGTGGCGCCGAGGGCGAGGAGGAGGGTGCCGGGCGCGCTGAGGGAGACAGCGCCGGCGGTGGGAGGGGAGGAGGGGGTGGCGGAAGCACCAGCGCCGCTGCCGGATCCAGAACCGGAGCCGGAGCCGCTGCCGCCGCCAGTGGTGGGGGACGCGCTGCCGCCGCCGTTGCCAGAGCCGGAGCCGGAGCCGCCGCCAGCGGACTGGCCGGGGATCAGGGCTTGGGCGACGTTCTTTGCGGCCTTGGCGTAGTTTGCCAGGGAGCGGGTGGCGTTCGCATTGGTGCTGGGCGGGTTGTTAGCATTTTGATCGTATTTTTATTTTTGTAGTGTCTCCGTGCGCGGTGGTTCATGCATCTCGGCCACCCCTCTGTCTCGTCTGAGATGTGAAACGCGAGGTTCACGTCACACTTGACCGACAGACCAGGAGTATCCACGTGCGGGAAAAAGGGTTCTCCGGACAACAACGCGAACCGCGGGAAAGAAAATTCGAAAAGCAAAAAGGTAAACTTACTTCTCGTTAATGACCATCACCATGCCGTTCTGGCAATGCTTGGCCTGGGAGCAGTACAGCCACATGGGAGTAGCGCTCTTAACCTCAACAGTGAAGACGGGAATCTGGCCCTTGGCGGTGGAGGCGGCGACGGGCTGGTATCCGGAGTAGACGCCCTTGGCGGAGGTGTTGACGTTCTGGATGGGGATGCACGGGTTGTCGAAGGTGGACTGGACGACAGAGTGGTTGCCACCGCGGAACTGGAACTGGACCATGGAGCCGACGGGGGCGTTGATCTTGTCGGGGAAGAACTTGAGGGTGTTGTTGGTCGAGGCGACGGAGACGACCTGGACGTCGACGGCTGGGCTTTCGTGTTAGTCTGGTGGCCTTTTTCCTGTTCCAGCATCTGCCGAAAACCTACCCTGAGCGACAGCGGCCAGAGCCGAGACAACAATAGCGGACATATGCATCTTGAATCGAGTTCGTTTGAAGAAACCGGTAAAAAGGATGAAGTCGAAGAGTATTCGTCGAGAGAGTGACTACTAGAATCGAATGGTTTGTTGTGAAAAAGCGACTTGCGCTGTTGGTAGGACTAGCCTCGGTGGAAGAAGACGGTTGGAATTAAACGCGGTTGAAGAAAAAATAAAAAAGGAAAATAAAATCCGAATGAAAGAAACTCTTTTTGAATGACTTCTCCAGGAACGGGAAACTGGAAGCAGAGGGGGTGAGAGGGAACGGCATGGTTTTAAAGGCGACCCTTCGGGATCGTCCCAAGAGTTGTGTGGTGTCTGCGCTTTTGCGAGAGAGAGAGATGCCAGAAACCTCAGACCCCTGCTCGGGCGGGCGTCGTTGCATCTGAAAAAAAATCGGCCAGGCGTCGACATCAGAGTCGACAGGGGGGTGGGATGTGTGGTGGTTGATGCGTCGAGAGGCGACATGGGCTGGGCCATTTGGGTGTGAGATGTTGTATCGGGGCAGGGGTGGCTGCCCGGATGGACGTGGGTGAAGGGGTGAGGAGGCTGACGGTGCGTGGTTGAAACACGTTTTGACCATCACAGCCGGGGGGGCTCTTGGGTGTAAGAGAGGTGTCTTTGGTGCGCCACCGACGCCTAGCGAAGACAACGGGTTTTGGCCGGGGTTCTGGGCGCGAAAAACTTGAGAATTGGAAGCGCTGTGCCATGGAATCAACTTGGGGTGATCCGTTGAATGGATGAGAAACACTGCCAGGAGAATTTCCATGGCCTTGCAGCAGCAGCAGCAGCGGCGGCGGCGGCACAGCAACCAGGTTGTCTGCAATGCGCAGTGAAGGCCTTGCTTCTGCTTTGCTCTCGTACACATGCTGCCGACGTCGGTGGTTTTTCTCATCTACCTGGGTGCCCTGCGTGCTTGACTAACACTTGCCAGTGTGCAGAGTAGGCCACCCATGTCTCCATCGCCTGTCAGATGATGGGCGGAGGAGGTCTCCAATGCCCAGGCACTGCCAGACACAACCAAGAGACGCTGCAAGAAAGAGAATGGTAAGGGCTGGGAGCCGTGGTAGCCGAGTAACGGCGCTGCTGCCATCCGTTTCTGGAAAGAAATGAAGGGATCTGGATAAGCCGATCCGAGAAGATGCCGGGCGAGCAATGCCACGAGCAGTTGAACGAATGAGAAGGAAGCTTTGGCTTAATCCTCGAGGGCTAAGACTTGGGACTGCGCGTACGCAACGCACCGCCGCCGCGCCATGTCAACGTCAACCGATGATGACGGGCCGGAGACCAGACTGAAAAGAGAAGACGGCAAGTGTGGCTTTGCGACGTCGATTAAGCATCCGGCGGCGGAATGCGACACCATCGTCACACGGTAGTGTATTCTCGGTCGTGGTTCAGAAGGTAACGCAGCTGCCAGCCTGCACACCGCGACGATATACTTTGACTGATATCAGGCTGACAGAGACAAGAAAAGAACGCGGCGGCCCTTGCCCCCCTCCAACTGCCTAGGTTTCCGTTCATGACACAGATGACGGGACGGTGGTGGTGTGGCAGAGGTTGTAACGGCAGTTCGTCCGCCCAGTCGAGACAGAAAAGTCATCTCATGATATCAGCCCGCGGAGGTTCAAGCCACAGGCATACCACACCACCCCATACTTGCGCCGAAGCACGAACGTATCGTACACACATACGGTTCTCGACTCGCCGACTGATGCAGAGCACGCAGCAGGTGAAGCAACGGTGCTTTCCCCCCGGGCGACGGTCTCTGTGTGAATGGCTCTCAACACTTGATCCAACGGTCAGTTCCCTGAAGCCCCCGGCGGCGACGGCGCAGGACCTGCAACGAAGACAAGACAGGAAATGCACACGGGGCGCTTGTCGGCTGTCTGTCTGCCTGTCTGTCTGCCCAGAGAGACAAGATGGCAGTCGCTTGAGGAAGGGCAAAAGGAGGAAAAGAGACGAGACCGTGGACTGGGATTGGGTGGTAGCGCGTGTCAACCAAGTCGGACGACGTCGAAGCCGAAATAAGGTTTAGGCCCGTAGTGCCCGCCCAGCGACCCAGGGGCTCCTGGCAAGTCTCCACCTTCTCTCCTTTGGGGGCCTCTCATTGGCGGGACCCGCTGAAAGAGGCTGGCACTCGGATGTGCTTCACCCTCCGTCAGCCCTCTGACACTTCCGCGACGAGCCCTGTTTCAGCGCGGGGGGCGCCTTCAGTCTGCATCCTTTCCCTTTCTCCCTCGTCCATCGTGCATCTCCTCAATCTCCTCCATCTATGCGTCTCCTTCGTCAACTTCTCTCCCAGGCATTCGCTTCATCCACTTCTCCATCTCCCAGGAATCCCAACAACATCCAAGCTTCACCCCTGGCACTCGAGCCTTGGTCTGTTCCGTCGGTCAGCGCATCACCAAACTGCTCCCCTGTCACTAGCCTGTCGTCCGTCCTCTGGCCTCATCGTCATTGGACTTCTTCCGTGCCATCTCCGCCTTGGTCCCGGGGGGCCAAGAGAAAATCCTCCGACGATACATTGACAGACCACTCACGAATCTGCAGTCCACCACCCCATGTCCTTGACACCATCAAGCATTGGTGCCTTTGCTCTTCACCAAGTTCCACCGTTGCGTTACGTCGCGAGGCTTGTCGTCGTTGCTTGTCTGCGTCGTCCTGTCACTGCGATCACAACCAACCAGACAAGCCACATCCCCCTTTCTCCTCCGTTCCCCGACTCGCCTGCACATGGAAACGTCGTCATACCCTCGTCTGCCGTCTCTCACCACGTCGCAGAACATCGACTGGGGGCAGCATTGGCGTCTGATGTCTTCGCCCTCCCATATCCACCTCGCCTGGCCAACCACCACTGCTATTCGCGGGGAAAGACTATCGTCCCCTGCTCTCTCGACGGCCATGTTGCCTCGACGAGTAGCACCCGCGAATTTCAAGATTGAATTCATTGGGTCCCCATCAACTTCGACCGCACGCAAGATTCGCTTCCCGAGATCTGGCATCAATCAGTATCCACTCCACCGTCTGGCTTTCCACCGCCTGCACACTCCTGTCTCTCCTCGTGACTCTAGCACCCGGTGCCTGACCTTCGCTGCTCGCATCCCGCGGCCCTTGGCTTTCCCCTTCCCCAGAACAAACAGGGGAGATCCGCGGATCAACGCAGGCGCACACATGCTTTCCACCTTTTTACCATCTCCTCGCCATCAACCCTTCCGCGTGGATCCCATCCAGCACTCTTCCACGGGACAGACAGCCGCATCCAGCCAAGTGGCCGACCCATGGCCGCCAACTCAATAGCCGCCCTACTGATATTAACCCAGACCCATCTTCAACCCGCCGTCTAGCCGACCCAGATGTTTCGCCCTCCGTAGCCTGTCTCTTCTCAGACGAGAGTCGGGGTAATTCGAATCCGCTCCCAGGGCGAAACGAAACACCTCACTCCTCCCTTCACTAATCCCCCCGAATCACATCACTCACACTCCAGGCTCAACACTACTACACATGCCAAAAATAGTGGGAACCGCATTGTTCCTTCGACAAACCAAAGGAGTAGCAGGTTCAACCCATCCTCGACACGCCTCTTCGCAGAAAGCCTCACGTCTGTGTTTGGACTGATCTTTGCCCTCCCTTTGACGTCGTCCAATCTCTGGATTTCCTCCCAACACTTGCTACACTTCCATTACGCGAAAAAGTCTTTCTCTCACACACCATAGCACAGAGCACCTTCACCTAGGTCACCTACCCGTACCAATCGCCCATCACCACCGCCCTACCAGTCCCCTTGGCATGTAAGGTGTTCCTGGGCAAACGAACCCGAGGCAGGGCTGCCCGTGTCGTTCAAACAGCCCGACTCTGATGTTTTAGCGAGAGGGGATGCGAGAAGCCAAGCTTTTGCCTCTTGCCTGCCGTCTATTCACAAGCTTTCTTCGCCTTCTCCGAGCGCTGCTGAAGTCTCCGCGGTTTTATTCTGAGAGAAAAGCATAATTAGACTTGGGATGGGATGACTGAGCAGACTTCTCACAGCCTCACAACCAACTCGACTCAGGTCATTAGTCTAAGCCAAGCCGAGCCAAGTGAGATTTGTTTGACTGCGTTGGTTGGCGAGCTCTCTGAATGACTCTCATTATTGGCTACTATCGTACTTGGCAAGTGCCGGTTGGGATCGTTCGTCTTCGCTATCAAAATTCGTTCTCTCTAACCTATTCAAGTTGAACATGGTTCAAGTGCCGAGGCATTATTTTTCCACGCAGCCGTCTCAGACAGTATGCAAGCGCCCGGTCTAGAGCCGCATTACTCCTCGGCGTCTGCTGATGGGGACAGAAAAGTCTGACGATCGAGGCATGATGATAGACGCCAGGATAAGCGTGAGGCTGGACCTGAAGGCGAAAGACGATGACGAAGAGGTCGATGATGAACACAAGGACTACGACGACCACGATCCATCTCCCGTACAACCTCAGCCCAATCCAGCCCTACAAAAATGCCGCTGTCTAGAATATACAACATACAATCGGCAATTCTTGCCGGAGAGACGTTCCACTGTTCCCTCCCAGACCAATTGCCATAAGCATGGCAAATAGCATGTCGCCGTGTTTTTCCAGACATTGATATAACAAAACTAAAACCAGCCGACAGCCCCGTCCGACTTCAGGCGAAACCCGCCGCCGCCGCCAAAAATGGGTGCCCGGGGGCTCATGCCAACCCTGCCATGCTACCGCCCTTCCGCACGTGTCATCGGCTAACATGCACCATTTTCGATCATGAGGCTCTTCACGTCTGGTCTGGGGTGTTAATTGGGAGAATGCCAAGGGACGAAACACCCGTCACTGGACATCCACGGCGTGTGTCACTTTCGGGATATTTTTTGATGTGAGGCGTGGTATCGATGGAGCCCTTCTTCTTCCCTCTTTTTTCTTTTCTTGGCCAAACGCATAGAAACATACGGAGAGAGGTGAGAGAGGATGGGGCTGATTGGAGACGTTGACAGCTTTCCTGGGTCTCAGTCGCCGGCCGCCGCCTGTTTTATTCGGGCGATCTGCTAGCATCTGACGCGCCTTGCATGGGGCGATGGGATGAAGACGTTTTGCTTGTCTGTCTGTCTACCTGCCACCTGAGAGGGGCGAACTGTTGGAGGACGTTTGAAGTCGGCATTGGACAGCCGTGTGCGGATTGAGCGGTGTGTACGAGACGTCGTCGTCGCTTCTTCTATCTGTGTCTGAGGTCTCGCAAGTTGTTGAGACGATGTAGTAGCCGCAACAGCAGCCGCAAGTCATTCCGCCTTGACGTTTGTGTGACAAGATGGGTTTGGACAGGACCGATTCGTGATCACTGTCCGTGAGCATCGTCCCTCTCTTCAGCGCGGAGAAATTTCGTTTAGGCCTCGTTTAGGAGATTGCTTGAAAACAGCGAGGAGAATGCGCGATGGTCGTCGGCATTGTTGCGGGACCGTCGATCCGGAGGGTTGGCGCCGAGAAGACTGGAGGCGTCTCGGGTCTCGGGTCTCGGGCCGCTTTCGATTCGGAAGAGACTTTTGCCAGCGGAGAAATTGAAGACTGGTATAGAGGTATGGTGATCCATGGTTGCGGTTGATGGGGAATGTTTTAGTGCGGAATGTGTGTGTGGGCGTGCTTGTGCTGGGCTTGGTCTCTGCCATTTTACATGGTAACTGCCCGCTGAATCCAGGATACTAGCCTCGCTGAAAGTCCCGTCACCTGTACCGGAGAGAAGTAGTTCTTTTCATCTTGGAGTTCATTTCAACCCTGATGTTGCTTGATGGGTTCGTTAGAGAAGGTTGATGTTCCTGACGCTGAGTGTACAGAGAAATCTGCAGCCCGGCAGACGACGCACTAGAAATGGACTCTGGCTTGTGGTATCTTGAGGTACCCCTCCCCCTCGCGCCAATGAGCAATGAGTATTATCCACATCGAAAGTATCATTCATTCTTGCGGAAGGAATGTGAAGTGTTGTTATAAAAGGGAAATCGTGCTCAGCAAGACATTTAGAAAGGGCACAATGCGCAGGTGTGACCAATCAGGTTTCTGACCTTTGCCATCAAAACAGACAGGTTTTTCTGGAACTTTGTGCCGTCCGCGTCTCAAGAGCAGTCTGCTCTGCTTGAGCCTCTTCCATGAAGCCAAATATTCTAGTTACGATGTGCAAGAATACGAGACAGGCATTAGAGATGATAGCGGCGAGAATCTCGCAGACTTCATGGTGTTTTGAACGGTGCACGGCTCTGTTGAACATCGCGAGACGACTGCCGACTAGATCAACAATCTTGATACTTCGTATGCATTGGTCCCCTTTGGTTAGCGAAGAGAAAACGGCTTTACAGTCTCGGTTCAAAGGACTCTTCTTAGAATAAAATAGAAGCCTTTTTAAAAGTTTCTTATTTCCCAAGGCCACTGACAACGATCTCGTCATATACAGTCGGCGCAAAAAGTTGGTATAAAGTCATCTCAGTGTTCAGAACAACTCAAAACTTTTAGCCAAATGCCATCGTTGATTAAAACTTTCCTTTCTGTTGGAATAATGCCACACTTACCGCCTAGCCTGGATGTGGCAGAATCTAGCTAATAAGAGGGTAGAGATCTCTCTAGCCCTTAACACTATATTACTACCCTTACTATTATATCTATAACTTCAAAATATTATATATTTTTACTTATATATTATAACTCCTTATATTAACTAGTTAAAAGGTATTATTAATACCTATATTAATACTAATTAGTAGTTAACTCCTATAGGTTATTATAATACTATAGATTAGTAAGAAACTAGAAGAGATAACTTTTTAAGACTACTATATCGCTATAAGCTATAATAACTAGTTTTATAAGAAGCTATACTAAGGGAAGAAAGATAATAACTACTATATATTATTAAGTAAGATAACTATAAGAACTAATTATACCTACTCTAAATCTCTAGTTTAATATTATACTAATAGTAACTTATTATAAAAGTATTTATTATATATTAAGAAACTATAAATATTTAATATATATAAAAATAATAAGTATTTAAATTTTCACTTAGATTAACTACTATAAAACCTATTAAGGAAGCTATAATTATATTAGACCTAATAATATTACTTATATTACTTACTTCTTATAAGGTATTTAGTAGTAACTAGCTACTTTTTTATACTACTAACTACTTTATTTAGTTTTATAATAACTTAAGCTACTTTATAAGCTATATATAAGCATAAAAACCTACTTTTAAATAGCACTAATATCTTAAATATATAAAACGCTCTAAACTATAGCAAAAAGTACTAAGTTTCTTAGATTACTTCTACTATATATCACTATAAAAAGAACCTATTAAGAGATTATACTAGTAAGAGTAGCTAAGCTAACTAAATATAACTTAACTAGTAACTTATAGAATATTTATAAATACTACTTAGCACCCTCTTAAGTATATTCACTCTATATACTATAAAAAAGATATTAAATAGTAGTTAAATAGAGACTATAACTATATCTAAATACTTAAGCGCTATATTACTTACTATAGAGCTATATATAAAGCTAAGAGATTAGCTTTAATAATATCACTATTAAAATTATAATTACTATATTAACGTTATAGTCTGAACTACTTAAGTAATAACTAAAAAGCTTAATTTATAGCTAAGTAGTAGCTATAAGATAGCTTTAGAGAGAAGGAATATAACTATAATAAAAATAACTTTAATATTATTACCTTATAAGATTATAAGCGTTTAGTACTTATTATTAGCGTTAAAGCTATATTAGCTAAAAATATAAAAGGGAAGAGCTACTACTATAGTAATAACAGCTTACTATAACTATAACTATAATAATATATCTTACTATTAAAATAGCACTAACTTATCCCTAAATATAAGAAATATAATACTAGAGATATATTTACTTAAGGGAAGTTAATAATTAGTAGCTAGAATAGACTTTTATACCTATTATAATAAAGATAAGCTATTAGTAATATATTAACTTAAAAACTAAGCTAAAGGATATAAAAACACCTTAATATAGTATTTAGAGGTTATTTACTAATAATACTACTAAAGATCAGAGTAATAACTTATCTAAATAGACCTAAAGTATAGTAGCTAAAAAATATAGCTTTATATATATATAATAACTTAAGATTATAAGATTTTAACTTATTAATACTTATTACTACTATCCTTTAGGTATTACTAGTTAATATACTAAAGTAATATATAATAGTAGCTTTAAAATAACCTTAAATAATATTACACCTTAAGGGAAATAATATAAAAGTAGCTATATAATAACCTTATTATTTAGAGTGCTATTAAAAAGATTTTAATAGCTTAAAAATAATATTTATTTACTACTAAAGAAGATAGCTAAGAGCGCTTATAAAGCACTATTTTATAGCTAAAAATAAGGCTATTATATACCTCCTAAGATAACTATACTTAGCACTATATAGTTAAGATCTAAGATTAAAATAAATAAGATTTCTAATATACCTCTATCTATTACTATTAATACTAAACTATTTATATAAAATACTATAAGGAATAAAATTATAACTATATACTAAAACTATATACTTTAACTACTTTAGCTTTATATAACTATTATCTCTATAGCTACTAGAAATAGAATTTTATAAAAACTAACTTAGAGATAAACCTTAAAATATTACTTAAAGAACTAATAATATAATAAGAGGGTACTAATTTATAACTATATAAAGCTTATTATACTTAAAGAATATAAAGGAGTAATATTATAAGTAAGAATATATAAGATTTTAACTATATTACCTCTTATTACCCTTATTATTATATTATTATTACCTAAATATAATAAAGATAAAGCGCTACTAAAATAAAAATATAACCTTATTAATATTAACTTCTAAGTATAATAGATAATAAGTTAAATATATTACTACTTAGAATAATTAGTCTCCTCTAGAGATTAATTAAAGTAGTTTAAAAATAGTATTTATTATAATAAGAAGTATAAAAAAAGTAATAATTACTTTAATTTATATATAAAGAGAGGAATACTAAAAGTAAAATATAAAGTAATAGTAATTATATAGTATATAATATTTTATTATAACTCTAGCTTTTACTACTTTTTATTATATATTATATTAAAACTTATAGCTAATTACACTCCTTAAACTTATAATAATAACACTAAAAGTACTTTAAGTAATATAAATTAAAATAGATATATAAAAATATAGCTAAAACTAGCTTTATTAAAATATAGCTAGAGCTAACTTTATTAGCTTATTAAATATTTATTAGGAGATCTTACCTTCTTTTTATACTTAGATCTAAGACCTTACTAAGTAAAAATTCTAATTAAATAATACTAAGTACTTAGTAGTAATTTACTTAATAAATATATATACTTTAGTAGCTTTAGCTCTTAAGAAACACTATATAACTAAAATATAATTAGCTTAAACGCTAAATTAATAAGATTAAAGTTAATATAATAATAAGCTTAAATATAGTAATAATAGAGCTATTAGATAATATTATACCTACTTAAGCTATACTTAAAACCTTAAGAATAAGAACTTAAGCTTTAAATAGCTTAAAAGATAAACCTTAAACTATATTATCTTTAGAAAGAACTAATTTATTAATAATACTAATCCTAACTATAAGGAATAAAATAGTAAAGTTTTTTACTACTTTAATAAATATATCACTATAAGGAAAGCTACTAGAGGAAAACTCTAATAATACTACTATAGAGATAACTAATAGATAGATTAACTACTATTTAGATAAGTATATTAATAAAGATCTCTTTAGTAAGAACTTTTAGTTATAGTTTATATTAGATTTTAAAAGATAGATAGAATAAGCTTTTACTATTATAGGGAAATAATTATATATTAAACTTTATAACTTTTTATAGTAAAAAGGTATATACTTTAATATAAAAAGGTTTACTAATATTATAAGAGAACTAGTTTAAATTACCTATACTAAATTATTCCCACTTTAGATAATATTATAATTATAAAGAGAGGTAAATAACTACTTAGAACTTAAGAGAAAGCTCTAAAAAAATCTAAAACTAAAGGAAGACTTAATAAAAGAAAATAATAATATTATAGAGTACTTTAAGAGCTTCTAGAACTATAAATAAACACCCCTTCTATAAAACTAATAACTATAAAAAACACTAAGTTACTATATACTCTTAAATCTTAAAAGCTATTATTAAGTACTAATAATAAGTAAAGTATACTTTTAAGAGTTAAAAAATATAAAACTTAGCTAAATATAATTAATATTATTATTTTAGTTTAAAATAGAAGTATCTATAGCTCTTATTCTATCTTAATAACTATTTATATAAAACCTTATATTAAGATAAATAATAAATTTTATTAAGATCCTCTTAAAAGAAGGATAATATAGTAGTAATAAATATAAAATACTAGAGAATAAAATTAATATCTTCTAGAGAATATATACTTTAGTAAGTATTAATAAAAGATATATTAGTAATACCTTCTACTTAATACTTAAAAACGCTATAAGTATATATTACTATATAAAACTTAATAATAAACTATTTAGCTTTAATAAGAAAGTAGTATACCTTAAAAGATACTTTAAAAGTCTAAAGATTATTTAAGTTTATATTATAAAATAGTAAAATACTATATTAGTAAAGATTATCTAAAAGAATAATAATAAAAATACTTTTAAATACTTTAAAGAGCTAATAATAAGGTTTAATAAAGTATAACTAATCTTACTATTAAACCTTTAGTTTAATACTATTATAATACTTAACTTAATTAATATATACTAAAGTATAAGAGAATATAAAGCTACTTTTAATATATTAGTAAGTACTTATAAAAGCCTCTAAAGCTCTCTTAGATTAGCTATTACTATAAAACTTAAATTAAGAGGGAAAGTATAATTCCCTACTAATACTTACCTTACTAAGAGAAAGTATTATAGAAAGAGTAAAGAGAGATATTATAGTAATATATTAAATTTATAAAGAACTTTTAGATATAAGCTCTAAGTATACTATAAGTAATACTTTTAAAAGAAGTATTAAGTCTACTTTAAAGAGAAATATTAGTTAATTAGATATATAAAAAAAGATTAAAAGAAAGCTTATAAATAATATAATAACTAATAGTAAAAAGGAGCTTATAAGACCTATATATACTTCTTTATAAACTTTAAAAAGCTTAATAATAGCTTTAAGGGAGCTATATTAACTAAAGATATTAATATTAACTATTACTACTAAAGCTTTAGCTCTAGTAATAATATAAATAAACTTAAAAGTAATAAAGATATATTAGATATATTAGATATTATAGATATAAACTTTATAACTACTATATTATAGCTAATTTAATTTAATATAAAATAGATATATATTTACCTCACTAATAAAGCTTCTTAGTATAATAAGGGTGAATTAAACTCTAAGAGTATTAAAATTAAAGCTAAAATACTATAAACCTTCTCACTTAATACTATCTATTTAGTTAAAAAGTTCTTTAGGATTATATTTAATATAAGTATCTTAAAGTACTTAATAAGTAGTAAGAAATAATTTAAAGCTCTCTAAAAGAAATACTTTATTAAACTTAATAGATCTAAAGTTAGTAAAGCTAAAATATAATTTAGTCTTAGAAAGAAAGTTAATTCTCTTAGTATAGTTATTATACTAATATTATTAAGAAGTATTATATTCTATATCTTATTTATAGATATACTCTTCTTATTTTATATATAAAATATAAAGAAGATAAATATACTATATAACCTCCTTACTAACCTAATTATAAGAGGTAATATTAGTATACTTATTATAAATAGATAAAGGTATTTATAGATACTTTTTAACTAAAAAGAAATACTTATAGATAGCTAGCTTACTAAATAAGAAGTTTAACGTTTATATAAGAGATTTAGCTACTTAATAGTAAAATACCTATAAAACCTTCTTAATAAATTAAAATATAAAATTAAATAAGAGATTATTAAAAAGATAATAAGTTATTATAAATACTACTAAAAGAATAGTATAAGCCTGCTTAAATTTAAACTAAGCTTTAAGGATAATATTAACTTTAACTATATAATTATTATTAATATAGTTTAGCTAAATAGAGACCTTATACTATATATTATTAATAAGGTAATAATATTTAATATAGTATAATTCTTATTAGATTAGAAATTTAAAGCTATTTAGAATATACTATAATAATACTAAATTAATATCTATATTAAACCTTTAGACTATATTATTATAAATACTAGAATAAACTATACCTCTAATAAGTTTAAGATAAATATAAATATAATAAAAATTATAGTTAAAGCTATTCCTATAAAAGCATATAATAATATTAGTAAGGTTAAAAGATATTATATACCTCTCTAAAAAGTATATTAAGTTATTTAAAAGGATTACTTATTAATAAACTATATAAATATCCTATAAATAGTAGTAAAAGCTATTAATAATATAGTAGAACTAAATAGCTTTATATTAACTCTCTTTATTTTTAATATATACCTAAGAATAGTTAAAAAATTACTACTATCCCTAATTATTATAGAGAGAACTAAAATAATTTATAAAGTTATAAAAGAAGTTTAGAAGATTAAAGCTAATAGGTAAGTTACTATTATACTTAATATATATAATAGCTTAAATATATTAAAAACTATAAACCTTATAGTAAGCTTAAATATTTTTATTTATTATAAGAAAGAAGGTTAATAAAGTTTATACTAACTTATAATCTTAAAGAAAGAGGAATATATTATTAATATAAGTATTAAGATATCTATCTTTTAATTAATATATATTAAGCTATTTTATAAAGATCTAGAAGCCCTTTAAGATAAGCTAATTTAAGATAAAACTACTTATAATAATAAAAGCGCTAATAAACTAAAGAAACTAATAGAAAACTATATTATTATTAACTTTAACCTTCTATAAAAAGAAGTATTAATAAGATAAAAGTATAGATAACTACTTTATTATATATTATTAATAGCTTTTTAGATATATATATTCCTATAAGAAATAAGCTTAGATTTATAAGAAGAAACTCTTAATAAGTTTATAACTACTTAGTTTATAATAGCTAAAGAAATAGTAGCTTTAATATAAGTAATTTAGCTATATAAAGATAGTATTATTTAAACCTTTAGTAAGCTATTTAAATAGGCCTCTATAATAGAGATTAATAGCTTTATTAAGAAAAATATCCTCTATTTTATTAAGTTTAACCTATATATATATAGAGGTATAAGATTATTTAATATATATATTATATATAAAGTAAAAGAAAAGGATAGAAAACTATATAAAAAGGTATATCTTATAGTATAAAGCTATAGTAATAATAGTAAGAGATTTATCCTAATATAAAGCTTAATAATATAATATACTAACTAGAGACTTCTCTTTATCTTTATACTAATATTTATATTATTCTTCTACTTTATAGTATAGTTAAGAGATATTATTTAAGTATATATCTAAGTAATTAAAACCTTCTTTTAATTTATTTTTACTTAACTATTTATATAAATTTACTATAAGTACTTAGAAGATATTATTATAAAGATTATTAAGTTACTATATAAGCTAGCTAAATTAGGAATATATTAATAGGAGATATATAATAAGTACTACTTTATAAAGCTCTTAATAAAAGCCTCTATATATAACTTATACTTAATAATCTCTTTAAATAAAAACCTATTAATTAGTATTATTAATATATAAATAGATAATACTTTTAGTATTATTAACTTTATATTTAATATAAAAGAAGAAGAAGAGCTTTAGTAGATAGGATTTATAATAAAACTAAAGGAATACTTAATAGAAAAATACTTTATTATATTTAATAAAGGTATTATATCTCTTAAGTAAGGAAATATCTACTTATACTAGAAGGGGTAAATATAAAAGCTCTACTTTATTAATATAAAAGTATTATAAGATAAAATAAAAAGATAATATATTAAGTAATATACCTATAGAGTATATATTATATTAATCTACTAACTAAAAATATATTTTAATCTCTCTACTATAGCTTAATACTAAAACCTAATAGTAGATAATATTAAAGCACTAAATAAGTATATTAAATAGTAGATAATAAATACTAACTAAGGACTTTAATATATCCCCCTTAACTTATTAGAGGCTAAGTTATTTATATTTATTAATAGATTTTTTACTAATAATAAGGATATAACCTTATAGCTAAGCTTTATAATTATCCTTATTAATAAAAAGTAAGTTAATAATACTTTTAAGATAACTAAAAATATAGTTTACTATAGTTTAACTAAAAGTAAATATATTATAAGAAGTATTCTAATCTCTAAGGTATATATAATAATAATAGGTATTAATATAATATATACTATAGCTATAACTTTTAAGATTATTACTAATAAGCTTAATTAACTAGTAATCTTAACTATTATCTATATAAACTTTTATTTACTCTATAAATACCTTATTAAGCTTAATACTATAAAAGAGAAACGCTTAATAATTAATATTATAGTAATCTAAGAGTTATATAAATAATAAGAAATAAAAGAGATATATTAGATTAATAGTAATAATAATATTATTAATACTTTTATAAAAGGTACCTTAAATAAAGTATTAAAAAGCTTTATTAATACTAATAAGGTATATATATATATAGAGGGATAAGTTAATTAAAAATAAAATATAAGAAAGAGATAGTATTAGAGATAGAAGCTTAGTACTAGAGGCTTAGCTACTATATTATATATTAGCTAGTAGTATATAAAATAAAAAGGAAATATAATAAGTTATATACTTTATATAAAAAGTATAATAATTATATTATTATAATATATATAGCGTTTTTAAGCGTTTTATATAGTATATAGTATATAGTAAAAAGAAAAGACTACTAGTATTAGAATAATACTATACTTACTACTTAGCTTAGATATAGCAGAATCTAGCTAATAAGAGGGTAGAGATCTCTCTAGCCTTTAACACTATATTACTACCCTCACTACTATATCTATAACTTCAAAATATTATATATTTTCACCTATATATTATAACCCCTTATATTAACTAGTCAAAAGGCATCATCAGTACCTATACCAACACTTTCTAAGTGCGCTACTGAGAAAGAACTAAGATACAGTTAATACCCCGTTCCGCCTGATATTCTAAAGCTGTAGACTATAATTCCGCTTTTTAATTCAGGAAGCCCTGTTTTCCCTCTGTTTATTGTCATTTATCTCTTATTCGTCATTCATATTCTCTAGTAATATCTAGGTACAAAATCATAAACTTTAGTTAGGACATATAATTAACTGTGTATTGTTGCCCACAAAGAGATTTGTTTGTCTCGCTGAGCTAAGACACTATCCGCGATGATGTGGTATTGGTTCTCCTTAGGGCATCTTCTGTACGTGAGGTTCAGGGCCTCTATACTTTTCGAGATCACCAACGCAACAGGTGATACCCTCTTCGCGAAGAACAGCCTTTTAACGACCTTCGCACGTGTGTAACATCTCAGCGACACCGCTTCCTGGATACATTCCGGTCATGGAATCTATGTTCTTTGGAATCCAGTATAAATGCTTCATTTTGATCCCACAAGTAGTTCCGATTCTTTAAAGACCAATCATTATCCCCCTCTTCCTTCGTTGTTCCGCTATATTGAACGACAGAGGAATGCGGTATATACGTGGATGTGTGACCAGGTCCTGTTTTCGCAAGTGCTTTTTCCATACGCAGGAGTTCTGCTTTAAGCATTCATGAGCATTGGAATGAATAAATGTCAAGAGATAGTAAAGAGCGGCGAGCACGAGCAATCAATCAAACATGCAAAGCATAGTCGCCCAATCCTTCACTTTACGGCTATCCGCAAGAAGCTCCTCGATTGCAAATGTGGATTCGTCAGATCGTCGTATTGCCCGGCCTATCTAGAATCTCATCGCGTCCAGGCCGTGTGGCACATTGTATACGGCGTATTTTCTATATCAAAGTGCACCATGTCTGTCACCATGAGATCACACCAGTTGTCTAGTACCTATTTGAAGCACCGGCGAGTCAAAGTATGATTGACTCTTCAGAAGAAATTGAGGGAACGTTTCATAACGTCTCTGTTTCTGAGAGTTCGGGTCGACTTGATCCATCCACAACGACCTCAATGAAGAAAAGTGGATTTCTGCGGCAGGCGAAGCATCCTTTCGTCTTATCCCTCATTGACCGTTGATAGTTCAGCCACGAATAATTGAGAGTCAGACCCCAAGCTTAATTGAATTTGACAAAAGGTTCAATCATGATTTCGGACATCCATTCACCTGGTGAGTATTATACATGAGACAATACTTTCAAAAAAGGATTGATAGCTAGAGCCAGCAGACCCGCTATTACAATGGACAGCCAAATTGGCAAGACGAGTCAGCTGGGCCTTAGAATCAATAGCTTCAGGAACTTTTCTTTCCAAGGAAGATACCTAATCCCAGGAAGAAGACCCCATTGTTCTTGTCGTTTGGTCTGTTGAAACGACAGATGAGAAGCTTTTTATATGAAATCCTCCACATATCTCGCGTTATCAGCGCTCGTAAAGTCGTGTGCGTTTTGACCGCGTTTTTCTTTATTACTCTCAAATGCACTTTGAAACCTCCCACGACGATACTTTTTCTCACGCCCAAAACTTTTGCGACACAAGACAGAGTTCAGCGAGATGCCTTAACACATAAGATATCAACAACCCCCCGGGTGGGGCCGTCCCGGAGCCGGAGTCAGTGCTGTCGAGTCGTTATCGCCGTCAACTTCGACTCATCTTCGTGCGGAGGTCTCTCAGCCGCGTCGATTGTACAGGGACCCTGGCTGATAAGGCTGCAGGTAAAGTCTGGGGTAAAACTCAAAATCTCTTGACAATCCAACTGAAGATCGTTGTGATCCAACCAGAGGCGCTGGATTCTCGATTACAGATAGGTTAATGACCTCCCGCGATCCCCGCGGGGAACCAGGACCATCTGATTCGACTGATCATTGGCTGAGCGGAATCGGAATTTTGATGCATATGCGGAAACCAACCAGTCTTAATGATAGGAAAGTGCGCCGAAATCAACCCGTTTGCTAGGACTTCAATAGGCTCAATGAGCGCTGGCCTATGGGAAGATCCCCATTGAAGAAAGATGGCAATCGCGCACCATATCAAGGTCAGCTGGGCGATATCTCGTTCTCGCTGACGGCTACCCTTATCCTTCTGGAAAGGCCAAGATAAGCTATGATGGAGTCCGAGTGTGACCATCAGCTTGACGCATCCCAAGCTGCAGCTCTTCGCCCAATAGACTAACAGAACATGAGATACAGCTGCAGATCACCAATGTAACTACAATGGCGGTCTACCCCTCGTCTCATGCAACGAGCTCCGCGTGGCTGGCTGAGACGTCGGGTATCAGACGAAATATAAATAACAGGATGGCCGACTACTAGAGGGGCTATTATCCGGTGGGAGATCTCAAGTAAAACCTCCAGGTCTTGCGCCTAGAGTTGGCTTCATATCATACTTGGCAACATATTGTGAAAACTCATCCCTCACCATGTTTTCTCGTGCTGCCCACAAACCAGGCGCCAAGTTCATCTACGGCATTTTCGGCGTCCAATACTCAGGCGATGAGCCCGCCGGCCGCCAGCTGGACCTCATCCAATCCTTCGACGCCCTGATCGACGGCAAAGCACACCTCGACCGCATCGTCTACCCCACCAAGAACAAGCCGTTCGGCACCCAGATCTGGTTATCATACTGGCACCCCGAGACGTACGCCGAGTGGTGGTCCAGCCGCCCCGTGCAAGACTTTTGGAACAACCTCCCCGACGACGCGGGCGTGTGGCGCGAGACACTGACCGTCGACGTCGGCCGCACCCAGAACGCCTGCACCGCCGACCTGAAGAACGGCGTCAACGGCCTCGGGGAGAAGGAGATGTTCTCCGAAAAGATCGGCTACTGGGGCTGTCTCCGCGACCGCCTCGCCCAGGCCACTGCGGATGAGAAGTTCTCCTCGCCCCTGGCCGAGATGCCCGAGCGAACGCCAGAGTCAGAAGAAATCCGCCGGGGCCGTACGAGCATCACCAAGGTGCCGGACAACATCTGCTTCCTCGTCGAGGGGCAGGACCACTCCGCGATGACGCCCGCGGAGAAGACGTACTGGTTCGAGGAGTTCGACGAGCTGGTGACGGGGTGGATGCACCACCTCGGCGACAACGCGGCCGCGAACGGGCTGCTCGACGTCAGGATGGGCTACGTCCCGGAGCACGGCCGGTTCCGTGATCACGAAGGGCCCGTCAATCTGAACCACAACCGCAAGATTGAGCTGTTTTACTGGATGGATATGAGCAAGTTTGAGCGGGCCGGGCGTGTGCACAGGGGCCATGTCAAGCTGAGAAAGAAGTGGATGGAGGCGTACTGTCCGGTTGGGCCGATGGGGAATGGGGTTGGGAAGATTACTTTGTGGGAGGAGACGTCAATCTTGAAGGATGGAGATGTTCAAGCGGAGTATATTGGTTGCCGCGAAGGCACTGGTTTCATGGCATACGATGGCAGCGCGGCTGTTCAGAGCACCACGGTGGCTCGCTAATGTTTGAGATAATGCACGTATTAACCCCTTTAACATGCCAATGCCCAAGCGTATTTCCCTTCGTCAATAACAGGTGTCCTAGTAAGTCGATACGGCTCTGGCTCTAAGCCTGGCGCCGTACTTCCATAGAAAAACAGGCAGCGTGACGGACAGCATCGTGCCCACCAGCGCCATCAGGCTGTTCGCCCAGCCATACCCCAACGCGCGATACATGCTGGGCGCAAAGAGCGGGAACAAGAACGCCGTCAAGCTCTCGACGAACTGAGTCGCCGCCATAGCGCTGGTGGTGTGCTCGCCATACGTATCGATGACATACGCCGTCACTTATACGAGAATTAGCCTCCGTCTTGGGAAAAAGGTGGCATCAGAGACTTACAAGGCATGTCGCCCAGCTGCAACCCAAACATCATGATGACCACCCCGACATCGACAACCATCCAGTGCAGCCCATACTGAGCCGTCCACCCGTACATCAACGCCCCGACCCAGCACGGCACGATGCCAAAGTACATCAGCGTGACGCGGTACTCCGGGCGCGGCTGCTCGCGTCGTCGGTAGAGATAATCCATCATCGGTGCGCCAACCTGCGCGCCGATCAGCTCGCCCAATGAGCAGGCAATGTAATGCAGCCCGCTGATCTCCACGGACTGCCCGTACCGCTCCTTCCACAAGTTGGAGAACGTGGAGAGCACCACGTACAGGATGCCGTAGTTGAAGCCCGACAGCACGGCGGAGACCTGGATGATGGGATGGAAGAGCAGAAGACGGAGGGGCCTCGACAAGGCACGCGCCAGAACGCTCGAGGCGGACCTGCCCGCGTCGACTCGCTCGTTGGCTGTGTGGTATCGCGGCTCCCCGGTCTCTTTGCGAAGGCGCGCAGCTCGCCGACGGAGGATCAGCGGGGCGTAAGATTCGGGGAAGCTGAAGAAGGAGACGAAGATCATGGCGGCTTGGAAGATGGACGTTGACCAGAACATCCACCGCCACGTCGTCCGCGCTGCTATGAAGCCGCCAATAATAGGTCCTGGCGCAAGTCAGCTTGCCCCCTTCTCCTCACATCAAAGACGGAGCAGACTTACCAACAGCGGCACCGAGCAGCGGAATCAGCATATACATCCCCAAACTCCGTCCCCTCTGCTCTGGCCGCCAGATATCCCCCAGCACGCCTCCCCCAAGCGCATAGATCGCACTCGCGCCAAAGCCCGCCAGGAACCGCGCAGCAATCAGCGTGCCCTTCGTGTTAGCGAACCCGCACAGCACGTTCCATATGAGGAACCAGACGCTCGACGCGTGCAGCACGACCTGCCGTCCGTAGATCTCGGACATGGGCCCGATGATGAGCGGGCCGAAAGCCGTGGCGAGCAGGTAGATGGACAGCGCCATGGCGGACTCGGTCGAGGACATGTCGAGCTCGACGGCGATGTTGGTCAGCGCGGGCGCCATGATGGTCGAGACCATGATGCGGTTGAAGCCCGTGGCTGAGAGGACGTCGGTGACCATCCACTTGCGGCCGGCGGGCCAGTCGAGCGGGTTTTCGGGGTCGTGGGGTTCGGCGAAGGTTACCAAGAAGGGGTCCGAGTCTTTCGGATGGGTGGGGCCGGTGCTCGGCGCCGGGCCCGGCAGGGCGGCGAGTTCGACATTTGTTGGGCCGGGAGCCAGCAGGATCTCATCTTTGCGTTGAGATGTTTCTGGGCCCATGATAGCGATGTCTGATGTTTTGATTGCTTTCTTCTGAATTTGAGAGGAATCAAGCCCGGCACTGATAATCGGTTGGGTAAACGAGTCCACTAAGAAGCGGATGTTGAAGTTGCGGTGCCTCTGCTGGACCCAAACCACCCGTGTCAATGATAAGAAGAAAGAATAATGACAACTACATGTCTTGAGATGGGTATTGCTGTCTTTTTGGACATCTTCGCTCGGGTAATAGCGAAGGATCTTCGGAAATAAAGGTGATATCGGGAAGCACCTTTGTGCCGTTCCTTCGGACCCGAGCGCCCTCCGCGCGGCGGTCACCGGTGATGTTTCCGATATGACTGCAGCTTCGTTTATCAATCTAGACTTGCATTAGACTGCCTATTCTGAATGCTTCTTTGATTGGTGCTGTTGTGACGTCTGCCTGGCCAAAAAATGGGAGGCAACCAATAAGCACTCACCTCAAAAACAGAATAGTCTGCCCGAACAATACCTCCCGAGAAAGTCTGCCCGAACTACTATTCCGAAGTGCACTTCCCGAAGTTGGCTTCCCGATCTGCATCGCGTAAGATCTGTGTCATACTGAACATCGTCGTACTCGCCAATTCTATACTAAGCCTCGTCACAACCGCAACAGTCGGTCACCCTCAACACTTTGGTCACGTAGGCACGTTTATAGGTTATTGGCCCCGGACGGACGTTGTCAACATTATCGTAAGCAAGCAAGCCGCGGCGCGCCTGCTGTATCCTAATTAAACTAATGCAGGGTAATAATAGCCCGTTTCCAATGTGCTACTCCAGCTCGATAGACTGCACCATTCGCGGCGGTAGTCAATTCCTAGTACCCACGCGTCTTCTGCGCGTGGTTGAAGTAATATCCGCTTCTCCAGCCAGCTCGTCCGCATCATTGTCCTCGGCCATCGGCGTATCTTCACCGGTGGCGACGCTAGCCGGTCTGGTGTTGCCAGAAGTCGACGGATCTTGTCCTGAGCGACCCTTCTCTGCATTACGGAGCTCTCCTATGATCTTCTCGACTTCTCCAGCCATCGACCTTGTCGACCGAACCACGGCATCTTCATCAACCTCATATCCCAGAGCGTCTGCTCCTTCTGAGGTTTCCATCCTCACGAAGGACGGTCCCGGCCCACGGCTGGGGTTCAGATTGTACATGACGGCGTTTGAGAACATATGGAAAAGTTCCCGCTCAAGTTGTGCGCTGTTGATGATGCTCTTGGGGGGGACCAAGTCATCACCAATAGGCAGGATAACCGTGCCCGTGCCCGGGTCTCCGTCTGGAAGACCCTTGGCGGCTTCCGTAGCTGTTCGGTTACCGTGGGTAATCGCTGCCCGAATGGATTTTATGTCTTGAGGCTGCAAGATTAAACCCTTGTAACCAGGGGCGTCGCGTTCACGGATTGGGTTCGCGAACTGATTGGCAAATCTGTGTGCTGAAATTTGATCGAGAGCGGCGGCACTAACACGACCAAACTGACGCGTCCAGCTTACGGTGGTTGGCGGCGCTGCTGGTAGGTCTGTTGGCGTGTCCTGTCGCTTGCGCTTATGGGCCAATCGGGACGCCACGCCGCTGGGTGTAATCAAATTTCTGCGACTGGGTACACTTTCGTCTGCAGTCGTATCTCCGGTCTCGTCGTGCGGCTTGGGCGTAGCCCTGGGCGTCACTCTGGGAGTGGCATTCTCGTCCTTAACTCTCGGTGCCAAATCAACGTGGTCCATGGAAAGCTCGTCCGTCTGAGAGGCGACTGACTGGCTCCTACGCGGCACGCCAACGACTGAGGATGGTGTGCTGCCAGCCCGAATCTTATTTGCACTGCGGGGAGGCCGGCCGCGACCTCTAGGCGTCTTCGTCTCGGGCTTTGTGACCGGCTTCGGGCTAGACTTCTTCGATGGTTGAGAGGGTGTCGATGTTGGCAGTGGCGCCGGCTGCTGAGGCGGGCTCAACGGCTCATAAGCGGGGCTTTGAATTTCCCTTCCAGACGGTCGAGGAGTGGAAGGTGTAGCTTTGTTCGTCCACTTGGTTCCGGAGCCCGTGATCAAAAAGTTGGGAGGCGCAGTGACAGGAGTTTGCGGCGGCGGAATGGGCGTGCTTGCGGATCTTTGCGGTGTTGGCGTTGCAAGCTGCGGAGCCAGATGAGCTGGAATGGCAGTATGTGGCTGCTGTTTAACGAAGGGAGAAGTGACACGCTTTTGATTCTCGGCAGCTTTGGGAGGCTGAACGGGAGCAGGCGTGGGACTAAACTGCTGCTGCGCATAGGGTGGTGGTTGCGACTGAGGCCATCTCGTTGCAGCACCTGCAGTTGGTGCTGGAGGACCGGATGGCGGCGTAGGTGATGCAGCCAGGGGCCGCTGGGGAGGTGGTTGGTAGCCCGTTGGCGGTTGCGGTGGGTGTGGAGGCTGAGGAGGTTGAGGAGGATGAGATGAGTGAGCGGCTGGTGGATGACTCTGTTGATGTTGTGCGGGTTGAGGTCGGACCGGAGGGGCAATCGGCGTCGTGGAGATCGGCCGACCCGGGGGTTGGATCGCAGACCCCTCTGGTGGGCCTTTTACGGGCGTCGAATGCATCGGCGCAACCAGCTGCCCCTTTGGCTGCGTCTGCCCATGAGGCTGAGCTTGACCTTGAGGCGGTGGGCGAGCCTGAGGTTGTGGTTGTGGCTGTGGTTGACCCTGAGGGGGTACTAGCATAGGTTGTGATTGCTGAGGATACCTTTGGCCTGGGCTCGGCTGAATAGGTACGTGTGGAGGATGCGAAGGGCCATGATATTGACCTTGAGGTTGAGAATACCATTGTGAAGGATGATGCTGACCGGACGTAGGTTGTCCTGAGGTTACAGGCACTTGTGGAGGCATAGGACGGCCAGGCGTTTGAGCAGTCGGCTGGTAAGGCTTCTCCCACTTGAAAGTACCCGGGGTTGCTGGCTGTGCAGGAGTTGGCGGGCCAGGAGTACGCGTCTTCGAAACACTGTCTGGCCTGGGTGAAATCGCTGGCAGAGGCACTGGCGATGTCGACTGTCCGGGCCTCACTGGTGGTTGACCAGCACCAACAGGGGGCTGCAAGACCTGACCAGAGCCACTGTGAGGCTTTGGAGGTTGATGCGGCTTGGAAGCTGGAGCATTCGCAGGTGCAGGAGATGCCCCAGCAGCCGCTGCTGCTTGTGCAGGAGGCGGAGGCGGAGGCGGCTGTTGGAAGGCACCTGCAGGGGCGGCCACATCTCGCCTGGCAGGTACGGTTTGCGGAACCGGTGGTGGTACTGGCGTCGTAGTCGGGGGTTGCTTGATTTGAGCTTGAGGAGGCAGAGGTACCGGTGTTGGAACTGGCACTGGGGTTTGCGTCGGAGCTGTGGCCTGTGCCGGGGCGGGTCTGATTTGTCTCGGTGCTTCGACATGAGGCGCTGGAGCCGGAGGCTTGACCTGCGGTTGGGCAGCCGCGGCCTGCACAGGATTCGGGAGCGTAGATGGAATCGGGACCGGCGTCGGCGTTGTCTTGGGCCCTGGAGTACCGTTAGGAGCTGGCGGGCGTGGTGGTGCAGCCGCCTTCGCCTTCTCCGCCCTCTCCTCAGCATCCAAAGACGTTATCTCCCCAGCCAACACGATGAGTCGTTCCTCCTGTTCCCTGATGCTCTTCACAGCCGAATCTCTCCATCTGGCGTATAGTCTCTCCACGAGTGCCGGATACTCGGCGACCTGTTGCTTTGCCTCCTTAAGGGTGGGAACGGGTGGGCGATTCAGTTTGCGTCTCTTAGAATTCGGAGAGGTCGTTGTCCCATTGGCGGTCGCCAGTTCCTCGGTCCAGACGTTGAGAAACAACTGTCGGAGTGCGTCTGGGGTCAGACGGGCTGCATCGTAGGAGGTATCGGTTTTGATCAGCTCATTCTCGACGAGAGCTTTCGCGGCTCGGTCGAAGCCATCGGTGGTGATGCCGGTGCGGGCGAGCTCCTGGAAAAGGAACAAGGTCTCGAGAGGAGTATGGGCAACTGAGTGACTCATCCCCCAAAGTCCTCCTCGCCAGCGATCGAGGGGACCGTCGCGACTCTGGAGAAGATGAATGGGCGCCAGGTTCTGCATGTCAAAGGTCAGAGAGGTGTCATGTTTGATGGGGATCGCAAGGCTGAATGAAGGTCGCGAGGCAGGACGTACTGGCAACCGCTACGAGAGCTCTGGGTGGATCAGGGCATCTATCTGGGCGCGTTTGGGGGGTGTAGGGATGGCAATCGGAGCCACACCTCTATGCGCGCGTCGTAGGCGTGTCGTTGGGTGATGTTTTTTTTGGCTGCTGGGTGAGGATGATCACGTGATACAAGATGTCGGAGATGGAATTTTTTCTGCTGGATGCTGGTCGCAGGCGGGCCACTAGGCGGTCGATGAAATTTTCTTGTTGGTCGGTGGTGTCGGCAAGGTTTGGAGTATGAAGATGGGGAAACAGAACAGAATCTGGAGCATCCGGCGGGCGTGACGAGCCTTTTACGCAGAGCAGCAGCTTTACACGCGGGCAGGAGGAGGCTCAAGGTGACGGCTGGACGGGAAGGTACCTTACCTCAGCTCAGCTGGTCTGTCCTGGAGCTGAAGGTCACGTGTAGGCTTGCCGGGAGCTTTCCCAGTTGTGCTCAGCAGAGGTCAGGCTTAGGTAAGGCAAGCAGTACATAAGGTAGTATGGCAGACAGCGGCTGTTCCTGCCTTAGGCGTAAACGCCGTCTCGAAATCCGATAAACGATGCACCAATAGGAAGCAGGAGGCATGAGCGACGACACCGACAAGGTGCCTGCGCGGAAAACAGCAAGGACCACCTCACCCACCAGTCATCACCGCCCACTGTGCCGCGGGTAACCTAAGCTGCGAAATGGAAGCCACGCTGTTTGCGGCCCGCCGGCGCTTCTCTTAGCCAGAGAACGGAGCGAGGTGAGCAGCAAGCCCAGCGCGCTCAATGCCTCACCCGACTGCTTAGTGCCTCACCCCTGCCATCAAAGAAGTCTTACCGCACCTTAGTCAGACCGATCAGTAGTTTCTCACGGGTCCCCATGTTTGAAAAGGAGAAGCTGAGGTGGCAGTTGCAGTCTCCAGTTCACAGTCCACTCGAAAGAACAGCTGGCGAAGCCGGCCAATGGCAATGCCAAGGAATGGGCCGTATCAAACCCTCCTCGTCCCGGTATCCCGGCTTCCCGCTTCACTGGCTGGAGGGTCCCGAACCCTTTCGGCATCGCAGCCTCACCCGGTAAAAATTTGGCTTTGGCCGGACGACAAGAAGCACGTCCCGGGCACCGATTCAATATTGACGGAGCATCAGTACGGACACGTAAGGCATCCCGACGTCGCGTCAAACAAGGCCTCGGCCAAGGTGATACAGCTGGCGAGCCTGCCCAGACCATTCTCGCCGACGCCGGTATCAGGATGCTGCCGTGTACGAGTAAGGAAGCCGTGACGTCGTGGTCCGGAGGTGGACATGTGTAAACAACGGAGTGATGGCCACGGAACCGTGCCCGTTCCAAAATGTCCTGCCAGCAAAAGTCAATGGGTGCTCGCTGCATGCTGCTCCGACTGAGGTGCGGCACAGGATGCATGTTCCATAGCCGCATCCGAGAGGCAAAAAAAAAAAAAAACACAATACCTCCTTGTCAAAAGATGGCGAATTTTATATTGGCCGACACAGATTTGCCCCATAGATCTGCCGCATTATTTCCAGACAGTTGTTTTGTGAGTACATATTTGCTACACCAAACGAAGCCAGCATGGCCAGATACCCGTCTTCATTGTCTGGAATTCGACGTTTGCCCAAGAGCAGTATGCTCACCAGGTCGGCCGGCAATCACCCACTGTATCGGTATCCGCAATTGAGCCCGATTCACCAGCATGTGAGTTGGGCTGTCTGTCCACAGTCCACGCAATGGACCGAGATGCGCACTGGGAGACCTGCCATTTTCGCTGAATAGACCCGAGGGGCTTGACTCGGCTGCAGTACCTGGAAGGGAAAGAATATGGATACGCAGGCAGTGTCTCCGTGTTACATACGCAATACGTACTACGGACACTGAACAGCGACCCCTGAAGCCTGTGTTTTTCTCTCTTTCTTTTTTTAAGCTCGGCTGTCTGGATGCAGGTCAAGGGCGGATTGCGAAATAGCGGCGGCGGCTCAAAGGATTGGACGCCGTGCGTTTTTGCGGGCTGACAGGACCCCAGACACTGGAGGCTGCCCCGTCTGCTAGCCAGGCTGCTTGGCATCGGGACATGGGAGCAGAGTTCGGGATGATGGAAGCGACGGGAGTCCATCGAAGAGGGGTTTTTTGATATCTGCTGCTCTGCACGTTGCGTTGTCTGTTTCTGCAGCATATCCGGGGCAAGTTGCGGATGTTCGTGGCAGTCAATATTTTGGCACGGCTTGAACAAAAACATCACGAAAGTTTTTCTTGACATGTATCCTATATATATCATATGCCACAGCAACAATGCCTATGACGATGGAACAGCGACGACGCAACCCAATTGCTGTCCGAACAATGGTCATGGAATGGATTCTCATTACCCAAGGGCTGGCTGTCCAATCCGTGCTGCTGTATTTGTTTGGCACCTTGGGCCTCTCTTGCACCGTCCCGTTAGCCGAAAACAGGCCCTCTGATGCCATCCAGAGACACGGCATCGATTGGAAACACTGTGGCAACTCGCTGGAAGGCGCTTCCCAGCGTCCTTCGAAGGCCTGGAGAGACAGCTGGAGGCTCGCGGCTACGGCTATGGTGCGCTCTCGTTGCAGCGGAGTCCCCGTGCAAATCTCGGGGTGAACCGGTATCTCAATTCCATGGCAGACTAGCGTTACAGCCTCAGGCAGCAAGAAGGCACCTGGACTGGGCCGCCAGAGTGCTGTTGCCCGGCCAGAAAACTTCGTCGACCTGCACCTTCCCAGCGAGTGAGCACTCCAGTGTGTGAATTTGGGGGGAGGTGGAAGGGGGGCGGGTGGGGTCCCTTCCAGACTCTGGAGCCCCGAGAGGACACGGCGGACTGTGAGTGTGGAGACGGCGCCCACCTTCGCTCTCCCACCCTGAGCCTGTCTGTGGTGGCCCTTGCTCCTTTTTTAGCGCGCCCGGGAAGATTCGCTCAAAAGCTGTTCCTTCTTCGGCCACCCTGCAGGAATTTTTTTTCCCTCCCTCAAACCTGCTACAGTCGGAGCACTTAAATTCTCTCGACTCGCACTTTTCCCTCACATCCTTCTCCTTCCTCCGTCCATCTCCGCTCATTCTTTTCTCCAAGGTTGATCTTTTGAGAAGATACCACAGCCAAGATGTCTAAGGAAGAAGTCCGCGTTCTGGGCATGCCGGTAAGCTTCACCCTCGCTTCCCCTCCTTCTCCCGGCTGCGCGAAAAAAAGAATTGCCTCGCTGTCGTCGACGCCGCCTGCACCCACCAGCGACCTGCCATCTCCCGCCATCGATATCAACAATGCCCTCAACTGCAAGGGCAAGGTCTTGCGAACGTCGACCTGTTTTGATGCGACAATGGCCTATCACAAGCTTATCGGCGGTGGTTGAATCGACTCGATGCCAACAGCGACAATTCTTTTCGGCGTCAAGCAATGGGATACAATCACATCAAAGGACAATAGCATGCTAACGTTTCATCCTCTAGCCCTTCATGGCCGACTTCCTCAGTACGTTCAATTGATCTCGACATCGACGTCTCGCTCCTATCAGCTCCCCGGTTTCGGCGAGTTTGTCGGGCAGGCGCGATATACACAGCATCATTCCTGAACACGAACTAACAATTGCAACAGTGGGAGGTGTCTCTGCCGCCGTCTCCAAGACTGCTGCTGCCCCCATCGAGCGTATCAAGCTCCTCATCCAGAACCAGGTTAGTGAGAACTTTTCTGCGATGTTGACAGTTGGCCAGCCAGGTCCACCCGGGTACCCCCGGTAAAATGTCGATTCGCTTGACACGTGACCCTGGCCCCTGTCACATTCAACCACAATCCATCAGCAGCGACAGCCGCTAACAACCTCACAGGATGAGATGCTTAAGCAGGGCCGTCTGGACCGCAAGTACGAGGGTATCGCCGACTGCTTCAAGCGTACCGCTGCCGACGAGGGTGTCATGTCCCTGTGGCGTGGTAACACTGCCAACGTCATCCGTTACTTCCCTACCCAGGCCCTGAACTTTGCCTTCCGTGACAAGTTCAAGAAGATGTTCGGCTACAAGAAGGAGAAGGACGGCTACGCCAAGTGGATGGCTGGTAACCTGGCCTCCGGTGGTGCCGCTGGTGCCACTTCCCTCCTCTTCGTCTACTCCCTGGACTACGCCCGTACCCGTCTGGCCAACGACAACAAGAACGCCAAGAAGGGTGGTGAGCGCCAGTTCAACGGTCTCATTGACGTCTACCGCAAGACCCTCGCCTCCGACGGTATTGCCGGTCTCTACCGTGGCTTCATGCCCTCCGTCGCCGGTATCGTCGTCTACCGTGGTCTGTACTTCGGCATGTACGACTCCATCAAGCCCGTCCTCCTCGTCGGCTCCCTCCAGAACAACTTCCTCGCCTCTTTCGCTCTCGGATGGCTCGTCACCACCGGTGCCGGTATCGCCTCTTACCCTCTTGACACCATCCGTCGTCGCATGATGATGACCTCTGGTGAGGCCGTCAAGTACAAGGGCACTTTCGACGCCGGCAAGCAGATCGTCGCCAAGGAGGGTGTCAAGTCTCTCTTCAAGGGTGCTGGTGCCAACATTCTCCGTGGTGTCGCCGGTGCTGGTGTCCTGTCCATCTACGACCAGCTCCAGGTCCTGCTCTTCGGCAAGGCCTTCAAGGGTGGCTCTGGCTAAATGCCATGACACCTCTCCGTGTATAAACACTTCATCTGGTGGCGGGTTGGCAGTTGGCGAACACCCGGGCTGTGGGGATTCGTGGCTGTGGCTGGGATTAGATGAGGAAATGGTTGACAAAAGGGGTGGGATGGAAGTTGCGGAGGGACTATGATACAGACCTGGAAGGCTGTCTGGATCTGCTGGTCCTACGTGGTTTAGACTGGCATCTGGCAAGGCGTTCTCTTTACCCATGACCTGAAGAGCTTTGCTTGCTACCTAATCCACTGTAATTTGTACACTAAAGCAATTTTCGATTGCATGCCTTCACGCAACCCTGTCTCCGCTGGACTCGACCGTCTTCTGGTCTATCCTGATGGATTTTCCTTGGTATTGCATGACACACACGCTTGATAGACCCCTTCGTGGTAGAATGGGAAGATTTCCTTGGTTGAAACTTGCTCTGCCCTGTGTCTGCGATTTTGTTGTGCACTAGATTTTTCGTGGTGACCTCGCTTGCTTCCTGTCCTTGTTGCCATGTGGCTCAAATATTGGAAGCTTTGACGCCGCTCGCATGTGATTGGCCAATCCAGTGGCAGGCGCCCGGCCGTCGCGCCTGCACTCCAGAAGTCGCGTCTCGGCTCAAGCTTCCCTTGCCTTCCCCCACATGCTGCTACTCCCCGCCCAGATCGCCTGATCCCAAGTCAGATCAGATCTCGGACCTACTTTACGCTGCAGCACCCTGGACTGACACCTGCCATTCCTCTGTTTACTTTGGGGTCGGTCCTTCCCGAAGAGCTGGCACACAGTCTTCTCTTTTCTCCGCAGGCCATTCTCTCTCAGCCCACTCACGTCCTTGCCGCGACACGCCACCCGCACCCTAAACCACACGACACACGACTACCTTCCTCTTCTCGAAGTCTGCGTCTGCCACTCTGCCTCGATCGCAGCCATGCCTAGACCACCAGCTCAACCCGCCAAGCGTGGTCGCCCTTCCAAGTCGACACAGCCCGCCTCGACGACCGCCGCGTTCACGAAGCGTAAAGCCGCTGCCCCCGCGCAGCCCCGCAAGAAGACGACGGGCCCGTTCGAGCTCTCCGACAGCGACGCGGCCCCTGCTTCCCGGGCGGTCGAAGACGAGGAGCAGGAAGAGGAAGAAGAGGAGGAGGAAGAAGAGCAGGAGGGCCCGGAGAACACGATCCCGCCGGAGCTGCTGACGCGGCTGCTGCACGAGTTCTTTGAGAAGGACGACACGCGACTTAGTAAGGACGCGAACGCGGCGGCGGGGAAGTACATGGATGTGTTTGTGAGGGAGGCCATTGCGCGGTGTGTGCATGAGAGGCCGGGCGGGTTCCTTGAGGTGAGTTACCCACGTGTTCCGTGGAGGGACAGAGCGGTCGGTTGCTAACGTGTGTTTAGGTCGAGGATCTGGAGAAGATTGCGCCGCAGTTGCTGATGGATTTTTGAGAGTGGGATTATGTGTTTAATGAGTTATGATACCCCGGGTTACTTGCTGTTAGAATGTTGGAAGAAAGAGACCACGATGAGTTCTTCCTGCGAAATTTTGGGGCCGGAATTTATGTCGTCAGAGGTCTATAACGACCTTCCTATCGATCGTCATACCACATTCTGGCCATCAACTTACGCTTACGTTGCTTTCGTCTAGCCTTTTTGCCTCCTCGTGCCGCGAAGCTCTACTCCCGCCTGCCGTCCTCGCGTGCCTATATAACACCATGTTTACTCTTCTCCCCTTGGCTCTTTAGGCAATGTAGGTGCCTGTAGCTGTCATCTCATTTGCCTACCCGAGGTCCCAATCCTTTTGTAGCCAACCTTGCATTCTTTATGCTGATCTATGCCAACAGTTGAGGTCGCCCAGACCTGTGAGAATCCACCAAGTATCTCACACGAATAGCAGCAGAAGGAAGGTGGGGAGAAGTGAAAGAGCGTACGAAGTCACGCCATGCGATAGACGGGTCTGGGCTTTGATGTTTTGTACATTGGCGATTAAAGCCGAGGATACACACCAGGGACAATTCTAGTCCAGAAGTTGGAGTCGGATTGCGGTGACGGATTCACTTCAGGCGACAGACATGCTGCCATTATATACATCATAGATGGCGACCACAGGTGCCCGAACTTCCCCGTTGGTGGACTATATAGACTCATCTCACAGAGCCTTCAGATACTAAGTAATTCATCGACTTCGACGCCAATGCGCAAATTGATGGCAAGAGTTCTGTGGCCAAGAGCGCATCCGGGAGCTGTTCTGACAAGGGACCATACTGACTTACGTTGATCTGCACGTCGCATTCATCGAGTATTCAGTGAATGGAATAGAGGACCAGAGATAGGGGAGAGCGACGGCTGGCACTACCGAGCGGAACGCACCGGTGCCGCAAGTTTTGCTGCTCGTGACGTCGTGTACTGTCATGGCCATGTGCTCATCATGGATGCCAAGTGCCGCGGACATTGCTGGGTTCTCATTGGGTTTCCCGCGGTGTTCCAGAGGACACCGATCGGTTTTATAAAAGTGAGAGTCAGGGGGAACTTTGCTCAACTACGTGCCTTTTTGAATGTCGGCATTGAGGAGCTGCAAACCGCTCAGCCGGCTGGACCGACAGGTGCACCAACGACATGGATGAAAACGCATATAAAAGGTTGGTATGAGTTGTAAGTAAATGAAGACCCAACGCGACAAATCGAGCACAGTTGTACGCAGTGGTCAACATTTCCTGTGAGCGTGGCACTTATCGACTCATTATGCCCCGTTCTTGTAGGCCCACAGCTACGGATGAGAGTCGGAGACTGGACTTGGGGATCTCCTTCGCCTCCCTGTCTCTCGCCTCCGGGGGTGTAAACTCAACGTATCATCAGACTTCAGTGTTGAACCCATTCTACCTCTCCGGTGACGGTGATTGTTATATCATGTCTGCAGTGATAGTCATAAGGACAATTGACGGACGAGATGGAGGCCACGAAGGCAGAAAAAATGTCGTCTTCTGATGGAATCGTTGGAGATCAAGCTCTTTTCGAGTTTTCCATTGCTGATATACCCTTATCCCAGTGACTACAGCTCATTTCCGAGTTATTCCCATAATCTTTCCACGGTTTAGTCCTCATGGTAACAGAAGGAATCGCTGCTGATGCACTCACTGAAAAGACGTATTCTCTATAAGTTAATTAGAAAAGGTTTTACCTATGATCACAGACCGCAATCCACATTTTCCCATTCTGGTGTCTGTCGGTAACCATGGCTCGAGTATATTGCCATTCGAAATGAATGTACATCGAAGCCCGTTTATTTCTGAAAGATGAGGGCTCACAGCATGATGTCGTGAGTTGAGACCCCGCAGTCGTATTCATGAATAAACCACCAGGGCCGGGCATGAGGAACAACGAACTGTAACCACATACAGTCAAGCCACAGATAACCATCCCCAATGATATCCAATCTCTCTAGAAGATCGCATGGCGGTGGCGGGGTCATGCTCGTCCCCATCCCGCTTGTCCCGAGCCTTCTTCTCATTCATGATAGATGATCACTGGTCTTCGGGCGTGAATAGAATCACTCAAAGACCCCAAGACACACTGACATCTGTGACTGTAGATACTATACATTGAGTGGAGTTCAATTGTGGTGCTTTGCCCCCTGTACGACGGCCTATTGACAGCGCAGGACCATCGAGTCAAAAACCAAAGGCAAATCAAGCAGGACCTAGAAGCACTCAACGAGACCATCGGGTTCATTGATGCATTCATGTCTTGCCCGCCTGAATATCCAACACCGAAGGCATAGTGCTTCCTCGACAAGTCCGCACGTCACCAGTCCATCAGAGCATCAGCTTTCATAGTATTATAGTCAGTACGTGTACACATAAGCAAAGAGGAATGACTGGGAATAACGCATGTTTGTATGCGCAGCCGTCTGCTCGGGGTTTTCTATGCATCATTAACCTATCCGTGTTTGCTCGAGATTATCACACAGTTTAGTTTCCTAACGCAGCTCCCAGCCGAGGATTAGGAAGCATTCTGTCAGATCACTCTTAGAACCTCAGGAACATATTTAAGTGGTGTGAAGTGGTGTGGTTAGCGAACGGCAATTCACGATCAACGTCCATGTGGCGAGGAATTGTGAGAATCACATATAAAAGAGGTCTCTTCTGGCAATGCGACATATTAGGCAACGAGATGAACCTTCTGCAAGTGTTTGTTATAGGCCTCCGTAGGAGCATGTTGACCAATGCGCTAAGATCTTCTAATAGATCTATCAACGCGCCGTTCTTTGGTTCTACTTTGCCGTAGCCAGCTTGTCGACTTCTGTCACCCTTATTTTGAGCGTATCTCTTGTCGTATTAGGCTGCCTAAACGAGCGGAAGTATTCATTGTCAGGTCTCACGATCGGCTATCGCCATGACGTCTAGCACAGAAAACGCATGCTGGGAGCTGTTCTCCTCAAACAACATTCAATGCACCGTTTCACGGTTATAAATCATAGCATAAAAGCCTAAGAAACCGAAGCCAGAAGCTTCCCTGAGTAGAAACGAATGTTGGTTCTCTCTACCAGAAATTTTCATGTTCAACACAACAAACGATTGAGATTTTGACGGAAGGCTATAGTTTATTATGAGTCCTCACAGATATATAAATGTATCTACCGCCTTGAACTGAAGAATGAGCAATGAATAAGTGCTGAGTGATGACAAGTGACAGAATAAAAGGCACCTCAGCGAAGGCCCCCTATTGCTCTTGTGAGCCCTGCGGTATGATATTTGCCCCATGCCTTGGCCATTCTTCTGCATTGCGCTCAGACAAAGACCCGCGGCCGAACAACAGGGGAATTATCTGTAATTGTCCTGAAGAGCTCGAAATAGCTAGAAAATTGACTCGAATTTATATAGAAATATGCAATGTTTAGGTGGACGGTTGTCGCGACGACGTGTCCGAGTATTTAAAGGGCTGGCATCGCCCTCGGCGAAAGCTTAAACAACAAAGCAATCGCCGCCCCGGAGGCGCAGCACAATTGCAAGCCTAGAGCCCCAGGAATGTATTGCATTGCCTGTGGCAGCAGTCCATATCGTCTTGCGATTGCGATTGAGATTGAACCAGCGACATCACCCCAACACATTGGAAAGCCTGCAGCATCCTTGGTCGTCTTCCGCCTCGGATGCTTGTCTAGTATTCTTGACAGTTCAATAGCTAGAGTCATTCGCTTCATGTACAACACACTGGGGCAGAATTCACGAAGCTCGGAGGGTTTACGTTCAGAAAGACTAGATGCTCCCTGACTGCAAAGAAATCGCCCAACGCGCTCGCGCCATTGTGCCCCTCCTGTGGATGTTTCTGGGCACCGCTTCTCATTTATAGATGGCAATTCTGAGGAAACCACAGTCCTGAGGGCAATATCAATATCCATCACTGTCCCAGTAACCAAATGCCACGAGCAAAAGTATTACTCGCCCAGGATCTCAACAATCGGAGGAACAGAGGGTTGGGAGCCTGGAGGTGGAGTGTTCGCCGGGCCGAAACGCTGGGGTGCCCCTTCCCTTCCCTCATAGCCAACTCACCTTCCCACCTTCCTCAACAATGGGTGCGACCACCGTCGCAAGATAGCCTAGCGGTGGATTGTATGCCTGGTTTCGGCAGAGCTCGATGGTTCGAGTTTGTTTAGGTGGCTCTACATATCTCCGGTGGCCGCCCATTGTTTTCTTCTTTTTCTCATTTTTTTTTTTTTTCTTTTTACACAAGCTTGCTGGAGGATGTTGCTGCGTGATGACCTCGCCGAACCATGAACCTGTCCACAAAAGACCATGTCAATGCCAACATGAATGAAGTTACCTCTCTTGATCCTACTCCTCAATATTGCTTCTCTGATCAGTTGTCAGCCTAGAGATTAGTACATGAACAAATCAACTCCTGGTACTACGCGGCCAGGGAACCTGGTCCGACAGCACCAGCGCAGACGCTTTCTTCCGAACACGCGCACAGTGGGAAAAGAACATCTAGTGGTATTATTTTATTGATTTGATTACTTTTACGGTTGAACGTTCGGTCTTGCGGCGCACTAATTCGGTCTATCGGTCTCGAGTATCGTACATGAAGAAGCCTTTTGGTATTTGTCGTATCTCGATCGGTCCAAGGAAAAAAAGAAGCAATAGTACATTTCGGGCGATCGGTCGGTCATTCGTAACATGATGAATGGGAAAAAAAGTGAAAACACGCTCGGGCAACAAGCACCTCCTATTTTCCAAGGAAGGTGAGCAATTGTTGATGCAATGGTGACATGCCAAACAGAGTAAGGCTATCGTCAGAGGAGGAGGTCTGGTTGAGACAGGGAAATTCAGGTGGCTCGGTTTTCCTCCTCGTTTCCGCCTTCTGCGGTTCGGCGGTCGTTTGATACCGGTCGTTCAACCGGTGATAGTCCTCCAACACTGGCTGCCACAATACCTGGCATGCCAAGTGCGGACTTCATGGGCGACACATTATGTCGGCTGGAGGACCTAGAGCCGCTACGGCTTCGGATGCGCTCCCTGTATTCACGAGGCTTCATGATGACCTCGCTAATATGGTTGATTCTTCCTCCCTTGATGCGCTTGAGGAACGCCAGGTCCTCGCGGATCTCCAGGAGTGCCTCGGTGACCCCTCCCAACTGTTCCGAGTCCTCTTCGTCGTCGTCCTTCTTCTTACGCTTCCACTTGGGCATCTTAGCCCAGACCTTGCCGAGGGGCCTGACGATGGCCACGCAGACTGAGTCGGGAACGAGGCGAATGAGAACACCGACGGGGATCGACAGGAAACCGAGGACGATGGAAATGCCCCATTGGGGACCGTTGAGTCGTTCAACCTTGAAAGCAGCGCCACCGACGAAGACGATGAGGACTTGCCCGGCGGCCATAATGGTCATCATCAGAGCAAAGAGCTTGTTCTTCGTGATGCCCTCAAAGATGTTGAGGTTGTTGTCGATTCGCCTACTGTTGACGAGCTTGAAGATTTGCATGAAGGTGAAGACGTTGAAAACAAGTGTCTTCTGCTGGCCTGTAGGATAGTGGAGGAAGCTTGGGCCGGCGAAATGCAGGATAAGGGTGACGATGAGCTGGTAGATAGACTGGCCGATGATCATCTTCCACATGGGCGTGTTGATGAGAGGCGCTGTCTTGGCCTCCGGCTTTCGGTGAAGCATACTCTCCGTTGGAGGGTCAGTGGCCAGAGCGAGGGCAGCGAAGGTATCCATGATGAGGTTGATCCAAAGAAGTTGAACGGCATTCAGAACCGGTTCCTGCTCTGCGTCACCCACAGCTGTGACAAAGGTGAGGACCACAGCTGTGATGTTGACGGTAATCTGGAACTGCAGGAACTTCTTGACGGCGTCGTTGATTGCACGACCCCAGGAGAGGGCCTTGACGATGGACGAGAAGTTGTCGTCCATGAGGATGATGTCTGAAGCCTCCTTGGCGACTTCAGTTCCGGTGATACCCATGGAGAAACCAACATCGGCGGACTTGAGAGCAGGGGCGTCGTTGGTTCCATCGCCGGTGACTGCAACGACCTCGCCGAGACTCCTCAGAGCCTTGACTAAAATCTTCTTGTCCTCGGGGCTGGATCGGGCTAGGACAGCAAGGTCTCTCACAATTGCAGTACGTTCTCGGTCTTCCATGCGGCGGAATTCAACTCCTTCCATGACCTTGCCCTTCTCAGTCAAGATACCACAGTCCCGCGCAATGGCCCTCGCAGTCTCCACGTTGTCACCAGTGACCATCTTGACGGACACGGAAGCGATACGGCAATCACCCACAGCCTTTGGAACACCAGCTCGAACAGGGTCCTGAATACCAACAACACCCAGCCAGGTGAGGTTCTTGAAGACGCTGGAGAACTCGATGTTCTGCGAATCTTCTTCTTTCCGAGCGTCTTTCGGTGGCCATTGGTCGAAGTCTCGGTAGGCGAGGGCGAGTGTGCGGAGCGATCGGGATGCATATTCGGATATGGTGCGTCGGATATCGTCTTGTTGGTGCGTTTCCATCGCAGTCGAGGATGGAGCTTGCGTCGGGTCGGCAACAGCGTGTGTGCATTGTCCTAGAAGGATCTCGGGTGCTCCTTTGATAAACATGCGATATCTGTTGTCCGGCAGGCGCACGACGGCACCCATACACTTTCGCTTGGAGTTAAAGGGGAATAGCTGCTGCACAGGATGGTTTTCGCGTTCGATGGCAAGTTTTTCGAGGGCGAAGCATTTGCGAGCCCAGTCGAGCAGGGCGGTTTCCGTCTTCGTTCCTACAAACTCATGCTTGCCGTTTTCCTCCGTCTCAAATGCGGTCGTATTCATCGCCACAGACTGCTTAACAAGATCCTTGAATTCGGGGTCGAGGGAGGAAGAAAGCTTGGACATGGGGATTTTGGCCGTAGACTTGCTCTCGGGCTTCTTGTCGTCTCTGGTAACCTGCGCTTGCTCCTGGCCCTCGGCGGACTCAGCCTCGGGTGATTTGGATTGCTCGTCTCCTTCTCCAAACTTGAGCTTTCCGGTACCCAATGTGCCGGCCACAACAGTCATGACATTCTCTGTCAACGTGCCAGTCTTGTCGGAGCAGATGACTGTCGCATTGCCCATGGTCTCGCAGGACTGAAGGTGACGGACGAGGTTGTTCTCCTTCGTCATTCGCTTCGTGGCATAGGCAAGGGCGAGGGTGACGGCCAGAGGGAGACCCTCAGGAACTGCAACAACGATGATTGTGATGGACGTAATGAGAATCTGGAGGAATCGCTGACCCTTCATTTCGGGGCTGTCGCTGTTCTGGGGAAGGTGGGCCAGGAACTCGATAGTAAGAACGAGCAAGAGCAGCAAACCCGCACCACTGCCAAGCTTCGCAATGTAGCCTGAGGGAGTGTTAATAAGTAGATGGGCACCGAGCTACGAGGCCACTTACCCGCAAGAATATTCAGCTTGAGCTGCAGGGGAGTCAGGCCAGGATCGTCGCGAAGGGACATCATTGTCTTGCCGTGGCTTGAGTTCTCGCCGACTGCCGTAACCAAGAACGTTCCAACGCCATCCAGGACTCGGGCTCCAGAAATAATGAAAGGGTCAAGCTTCTTGGGGTTCACTTCCTCTTCGTGCAGAGCCTTCATTACAGCATCTGCAGGGACCTTCTTGATCAGGTCCGATTCGCCAGTTGCCGAAGACTCGTCGCAGCTAACATTGTGGCCACCGATGAAGATACCGTCAACAGGAAGGATATCTCCTTGTTCAAGGAGCATGACATCGCCAACCAGAATGTCGTGAACCGAGATGTTGGACGGGTTTCCTGAACGGATGACCTTCACCACACGATCCTCCTTCTTCTGGTTGAGTTTGCGGAACTGGCGTTCTTTTTGCCAGTCGTTGAGAGATCCTACGACGACAACGATGGTGATGGCGACGATAATTGCAACACCTTCGACCTGACGCTTCTGTTAGCTTGACATCCAATGATCATATCACCAGGGTCAGCGCACCCATTCCAACTTGGCTGTGTCGTCGCCATGGTGGGTAGCTCCGAATGTTTGGTACAGTCCTAGTGCGAGTGAGACCACAGCTGCCACACTGAGCAAAATCAACACCTTGTCTTGCAAAGCAATCCAGGCGAGCTGTAGCAGTGACTTTGACTTCCTCTCGGGCAGAATGTTTTGTCCAAACACTCGCTTGCGGTCGTCGAACCCCTTGCCTGAGCCATCTCCGTGGTGAACTGCGTCTTGTTGCAGTGCGTCCGTCGATACTGCTTCCGTCGGCGACTGGATCTTCTTTCCAAGGGCAACTGCCTCATCAAAACTGACGCTGCCGTCGAGGCGCGATTCGTCCAAACTCAGACCGGCGCGTCTGTCCGTCCGTAAACCCTTCTCCAAGCCAGCCAAACCTCCAACGGCGACAAACGCGTCTAAACTTTTTGGGTTAATTAGCTTTGATACTTGGCCAGGCGAAAAGGCAAATGGGTTGTTTTGGACGTTAAATGATGCCTCCTCGCCAGGATTCGGGGCCAGGGCGTCTGGGTTATCCCCGAAACCTTTCGGCGAGCCGGAGAGCTGGACGGTGGGGGATCCCTTGTCGGTGCCGTCGTTTGTTTTAGATTTGGCCAATGTCGTGTTATTGGAGTCCCATGATCCTGAGCGTGACTTTCTTGTGGGCACTGATAACGTGTTGTTCACTTCATCGCCGTGGTCTGAGGACGGTGATGATGATGAGTGGTCGTTTTCTGCAGGTCGACGCGTTCATTAGTATTTACACCCAGGACGCGAACTTTTTTTTTGGTTTCTTTCGGAGAGCGATCCAGGGGTGGAATGCGACATGGCGTCATACCTTGATCGTTGACGGCGGAGGTATCGAGTGTGATGGTAGGCGCTCTGGGCCGCCTCAGCGGCGAGGGGCCTCTTGCCATGATGCTGGTGGTTTATGCCTCGTATTTTCTCTTTCCTCGTGTGATCGCTGCAGAGGTGATGGAGCTCAGGATAAATGAGGAAAAGGAAGAAAAAAAGTTGTTGTCTCTTTTGTTTTTGTTGGCGTGGCAGTCTCGGCGTTCGTCGTTTTCGGACACTCGCTGAAAGGACGGCCGCAGGTAAACGGTGAATGTGGTCGCGCGCAAACAAAGCCGGAAGGTGATGTATAAGACGGGCGAAGTTGGTGAGCTAGTGAGCAATCAAACAGAGCCAGAGGTTCTGAAAAATCGAAGAGGGTATTCCGGTCTCTCAGCGTCCATGCTTTGGGGGCGTTATGCGAGGGAGAAGGGAGACCAAGTGGTATTCAAATGGAGTTGTCTGACGGTCCAGGGAGACCGCTTGCTGTGAATAAGTGGCGAGTGATGCTTTAGCGGTGATCCGTATTTTGTCGAGGGACAAAAATCTGGGGAGCGGGCCGTTTGATGGGTCAATATCGAAGGTGTGGTGGCTTTGCAAACCTTCTTCAGACCGGTACCTGGCGGTAATTATCTGGCGCAAACTGACAAGGTGAAGGCGTGTAGTGTAAGGTTGGGAGCTGAAGTTCCGAAAACGAGAAGGAACCGGCGGCAGTTTCGATGAACAGCCCACTGGCGAGGCGGTACAAAAGTCACGATGGCAACCCAAGGTAGGTCGGTGACGTGGGTGAATGATGTTATTCCAGAAGGTGTTACTGGAAGGCGCCGATGGATGTGCAGTAACAGGAGATGGTAGCAACGATGGCAACAAGCACCTGCCAGAAGACAGCAATCAGGTCAGGCAGGTCAGGTAACAAGACCACACGGTTTTCAGAGACTACCTGGGTAGGGAGTTGACGGAGAGGAGAAGGACTTTGGAAGGAAGAGAGATTCGGCTGCTGGGCCACAACATGCATCCGGCGCCCACTTCTCGCACTCCTCAAGTCTGGCTCGGGTGATGAGATATCAACTGGCTGGGCCATCCATTGGGCTGGCTTGGCTCATTAGGCACAGCCCCAGAAAGTAGCCAGACCAAAAGCATGGTGCTGCCAAGCATTTGGAGCTGCCAAGGAAGCTCACTGGCGCCTTATACGTAAAGCTGCAGAGGAACCTCTGGCTGCTGAGCGACGGCTTGGCCAGGTGATGATGCCAAGAAGCGCTCATCAGCGTGCTGGCAGGGGAGGGACGGGAGAGAAGCGATCAATCAATCATGATGGATCATGGACCCAGGTAATTGTAGCGAGAAATGCGCTGCTCATACATGACTTGACGACAAAATACACGAAAGGGGGCGCCAAGCCACCGTGGAATTAAAAAATGATTCAAACTCATCTTTCGAGTTAGATGGCTGGCTCGTGCTGCCTTGCAGCGGCCTCTAAGCCAGGTTGGGTCAGTATTCAGAGGAAGTCCTTTTCTCATGCGTACAAAGTGTTCTGGCAAGCTAGTAGCTATTACAACTTTTCCTTGTTGTTTTCCTCGGCAGAGTGACGCCAAGCTGCAGCCAAAATGACACCCACCTTCCATGAAATGCCTCGGATGCTTAGATAAAGCGATAAGATGGCAGACACAGCAGACGAGAGCAGTAGCAATGAAAGCAGAACGGGACGGGAGCTTGGAGCACCCGACGCGAAGCTCTGGGCATCAGGGCAGGCAGTAAGTGAGTGGACTGATGGGCTTTCGCGAGAAACAACGAGCCGCTCGCCGAGACATTGGCGAAAGAGGCCGCCGACCGCAAACATGAGCCACAGTCCGGCCCTTGGCAGCAAAGCCCCGAGGTTAGCTCTTGCCATGTCGTTCAGTGCTCTGCAGAGTCAGAGTCCGGCGGGGAGGTTTCTGCAAAGATTTGAGAAAGCGCAAGCGCGAGAAACATTGAAACCCGAGTTACCCAACACACATCACCCTAACATCAACAGGCCATCACACCGGCCTCCCGCGAAAGGGATCCGCATGCCCGTCCCCACGTTGCCGCCATGCTACCCAGCACCCTTTCTTCCGATGCAGCGGTGCATGCTGTCCCGCACATGGCCAGCGGTTGAGGTGAGGCGAGAGCTTGATGATCTAGCTTCCACTGAGCAGCCATGCCATCCCAGCATCCACCATGACCTGGACCTGGTCTGATCTTGCCAGAACTCTCCGTCCTCCATCTAACACCGTCATTGGATCATCGAAATCACTCATCTTTCTTGAAACTGGAGAAGGATTAGCATTTGAGAGATGCGCCAGAAACGCCCCTTCGGGGGAAAGGGAGTCATTACATATACTTATACATTTATATTACCTTTTAAGGTATTTAAGACTAACTATAAGTATATCTATAAATTACATTTAATATAATTAACCCTATATATTTATAAATATTTAATACTATTAGACCTCTACTAATACCTATTCCCTCTATAATAGTATACTTAGGATCTCTAGCTTAAGTAGTAAACTAGTAAAGTTATAGCTATACTTAATATTCTTAAGTATATATTAAAGTATTACTTAGATCTTATATACTTAATAGGTTATTTTAGTAAGAATTATTAAATTATTAATTATTATTTTATATCTAAAGATATAGAAGTAGACTTTTTTATAGTTAAATAATTATATACTTATTATTATTATACTACTAGGTCTAAGTTAAATTCTATTAAAGAATATAATATAAAACCTACTTTAAATTTAAATAGTATTATATAGATCTAGCTAAAATACTTTAATAATTTCTAGTAACCCTCTAATTACCCTTTAAAGTAAGATCTAATAATATTAGTTTTCTAATCTCTTTTTAGGAAAGGATATATATATATATATAGTTTTAACTATTAGTTTTACTATAAGAGTTAGTGTTAATATAGGTATAAGCGTATTTAGAGGCGTAGTATATACGCCTATATAGTATAAGGTTATAAATAGGGTTAAGTTATAATAAAAGGTAATAATTCTAAGCATTTATAGGTATTTAATTATATAGATAATAATAAAAGAAGAGATATATTATAATAATTCCTATTAATATAGTTAGTAAGTTATTCCTTAAGGTAGGAAAAAGTGAGGGGAAAAATAACCTAAAACGTAACCTATTAAACTACTAATTATATAAAGTACTTATATAACTATACATATTATATAATTAATATTATAGTTATAAGTTATAATAAATAGAGTATTTTATATAAGGTTTTATACTTTAAAGTTTATTAGTTTATTTTATATAAAATATTTAAGTAAGTAAGTATTATTATAAGTATTATTATTATTATATAAGATATTATATATTAATATCTCCCCTTAAGGTATATATAGTTAATTTATAATATATAGCTTACTCACTTAATATATATATATATTATAAGTATAAAAAACTTAAAAACCCTATAGGAAAAATAAGAAAAATATTCTTATATTATATAATATATTTTATAACTAGTTAAAAAACTCTTATTAAAAAACCCTATAAGTAAAAAGTAAGAGAAAAACTAATAAGTTATTTCTTTAATATAGTTATAATTATAATTATTATTATTATTATTATTATTATTATAATTATTATTATTATTATTTATTATATTAAGTATATTATTAAATATAACTTTACCTAAAAACTTAGTTAATATATCTATAATATTAGACTTAATATCTATATAAAATAACATTATATCTTTATTTAATAAAAATTCTCTAGTAAAATAATATTTTATATTAATATACTTAGATTTTTTATAAAATTTAGGATTTTTAGCTAGTTTTTTAGTTACTAAATTATCTATAAAAATCTTAAGTTTATTTATAGTATTAAAACCTAAATTAATTAAATTAAAATTATAACTATTATATAGATATAAAGCTTTTTTTACTACTTTAGTTAAAGCTATATATTTAGTTTTATAAATAGATAAAGTTACTATTTTTTATTTTATAATACTATAAGATATAATATTATATAATCTCTAGTAAAATATATAAGCTAATATAGATCTTCTATTATCTAAATCTTTAGCCTAATTAGAGTCTAAATAACCTATTAAATTCTATATTATATTATTATTATAGTTATAATAAATTCCTTTATTAGAATAATTATTTATATAACTTTATAGATAATCTAGAACTATAAAATACTCTTTAGAAGGGTTTATTATATATTTTAATAATATTATAACTATTAGAACTATATTATATTTAGTTTTTAAAGCTAAATATAAAAATACTTTAATCTACTACTAAAATTATAAAATTTCTTTTTTAGTAGTAATATACTTATTTATATATAATTTTATATTATCTCTTATAGGAGTTATAAATAGATTTATATTAGTTTTATTATATTTATTTAATATTTTTTATATATATTTAGTTTAATATATAAAGAAAGACTTATTAAGTCTATTTATATTAAACTTATAGTTTAAAAAAGTATTAAACTCCTCTAATAGTTATATTTTTATAAATTACTTTAGCTTATTATATATATAATTACTAATAGTAGTATTATTAGCTACTAATAATATATTATTTATATAGTAATAAATTATAGCTTTATAGTTATTTTTATTTAATATAAATACTACTTTATTATAAAGTAAAATAATAAATCTTAATTTTAATAATATAGCTTTTAAATAGTTATATTATAGTTTAAAGCTCTATTTTAACTTATATAAAGCTTTAAAAAGCTTATAGTAATACTTATTATTATTAAACTTATAGTTATAATTAAAATTAAATTCTAACTTATTTATAGTTTTATTATATAAAAAACTTATTAGTAATATTATATATATATTTATATCTATATTAGTATAAATAAATATTATAGTAATATTATATTATAGAAAAATTTAGTTTTCTTTTATAGTAAATATAACTATAAACCTATAGCTTTTAGATTTATAAATAATAAAAAAAGTTTCTAAGTAATTAATACTTAAATATTAATTAAAACTTTAAGTAACCTATTTTACTTTATATTTATAAATATTATTTATTTTATCTTTTAATTTTATAGTATATATTTATCTACTACTTAATAGATAAATATTATTTAGTTTTTATATAATTTCTTAAGTTTTTATATTTTCTATTTAAGTTACTTCTAATTATATAGCTTAAATTTAATTATCTTTATAAGGAGAATTTAAAGCTTATTTTATATTAAAAAGCTCTTTTAATATAATAACTAATAGTATATAAAAAACTTTATCTATAGAACTAGTTTTAGTAGTTTTATTATTATTAGTTATAATATTATTATTTATTTTATATATATTAAGAGTAAAGTAGTTCTAAATAGTAAATAATAATATACTTTTAATATTATTAATTATATTATTAACCTATTAGTAGTCTTTTTTAGCTTCTTCTAATAGAGAGGGGATCTCTATTAATAACTTAGATTTTTCTTTATTTATTTCTCTATTATTAATACTAATAGTTTTCTTATTATTATTATATAAAATATTTATATTAGTATTAATATTATAGCTATTATTATATAAAATAGTATTATAATTTTTATAGCTATTATTAATAATATTATTATTAGTATTATTATTATTATTTATATTATTATTATTATTAATAATAATCTTATTACTTAAATTCTTAAGAGTATTATTAGTAGTAGTAATATCTCTATTTATAGTAAGATTATTACTATAAAAGATAAATTAACTAAAAATATCTCTTAATAAACTATTTTAAGTAGTATTATATCTATTATTATTAAGTATAATACTATTATTAATATCCTTAAAGTAAGTATTTATATTTATAAAAAGCTCTTTATAATAAAAAATAAAGGTATTTTCTAAGATTTTAATATTTTAAAACTATAAAACTCTCTTTAGTTATATATTTTAGATTTTATATCTATTAGATTTATAATTAATTATATAACTTTAATATACTTTAATATTTAGTTTTTTAATTTTAAGATCTTTATTCTTATAGTAGTATATATTATTTTATATTTTTATATTATTAATATTAAGTTTTATATTATTTTTTATTTTATAAAGTATTTTATATTCTATAAAGCTATAAGGAGTCTTATTATATATATAAAGAGTAATATAAAAAACTTTATTTTATAAGTAATATAGTAAATTTAAATTATATAGTATAGTTCTTATTTTATTAACTATAATATATATAATATACTCTATAAATCTATTAAGTTTATATATATAAAGAGGTTTTATATTATAAATAATCCTATTACTTATATATATAGGTTTAATATATTTATTATTAAATTCTCTATCTTTATTAGTAGATATTTCTTTTATTTTTTTATTATTATTATTATTATTAACTTTAGCTTAAAATTTAAGAAAAATATTAAGTATAGTTTTTTTAGCTTTATCTCTTAATAGTTTTCCCTATATAAAATAGGAATATTTATCTATAAAGATAATAAAAAGGTTATATTTATTATATATAGTAAGTATTATAAGTTTATATAAGTCTAAAGCTATATAATCTAAATAATTTAGATTTTTATTATAAACTTATTTTTTATTTATTTTAATAATAAATTTACTTTTATAATAAGCTTTATAAAGTAGTAATTTATAGTTATTATTATTATTATTTATATTTATATTTATAGTAGTATTATCTCTTATTTTTAAAAAAGTTTATAAATATATATATTTAAGATGTTTATACTATAATTAAAAGTTATTATTATTATTATTATTTATATTATTATTAGTTATAATATTATATATATAATAATTATTATTATTAATAGGAAATTAGAAGAAATATAAGTTATTCTTTTTTACCTTTATAATAATAATATAATTTTTATTAATATTATATAAAATAAGTTATTTCTATATAATAGAAATAATACCTAATAAATCTAACTTAGATTAACTAAGTAGATTAATATTTAGTTTAAGTATATAATAAATATCTTTTAATATTATATTATTATTATTAAGATATATTATTAAATTACTCTTTATAATAGAAGTAAAAGTCTTTATTTCTCTCTATTTTATTATTTTATTTATTTTTATAGGATTTTTTATAAAGTTATAATTATTAACTATATAAATAATAGCTATAATATTAATATAAAAATTAACTATTTTTTATTCTTATTAATATAACTCTTTATTTTTCCTTTTTCTTTAATAATAGACTAATTAATTAAATAACTTAAAAAAGGATTATTAATATTTTTATTTATATTATTAAGAGTTATATAATATATATTTTTAAATAGAATATCTCTTTCTTTTTTATTAGAAGATAAATTTATTAAATCTATAGGATTTTTAGAATTATTAAGAGATATATAAAAAGTAATATTATCTATAGTAGTTATATTAATTACTTCTTTTTTCTTATTTTTAGTATTATTAATACTAATAGAAGGTTTTTTCTATTAGCTAAATATTTTTTTAAGATATAAAAAAATATAGTTTTTTTTAATATAATTTATTTTCTTATAATTTTTATAATATAAACCTTTTTACTTTTTTTAAGATTTTTTATTTATTTTATTTTTATTTTTATTTTTATTATTTTTTTAGTTTTTATTTTATTTTTTATTTTATTTATTACCTTTTATAGTAGTATTATTAACTACTTTTTTACTTCTTTTTCTCTTATATTTATCTATAAAACTAATATATAAAGAGTTTAAATTATAAATAATAAAGTTAATCCTAAGAGATTAAATTATAAAAGTTATAAAAGCTTTATAAATTTTATTTAAACTATTAAGTATATAAACTATAACTACTTAATTAAGTAGTTTAAGCTAATTATAAAATAAATTATCTATAAGTTTTTTTATTTTATTTATATAGTTTTCTATAGATTTAAAGTTATCTAAAAAAGTATTAAAGAACTCTTTATAAATTAAAAACTTATTTATAAAACCTATAAACTTATATAAGGTTTTTAAATACTTCTAAGCTATATAAATATTAGAATTATTTTTTATAACTCTAAAAGGTTTATTATTATAGAATAACTATATATAACTTAAAGTTTTATAGTTTTTATCTTTATTAATAAAAGAAATAAACTTAATAAAGTTTATAATAATATTTTTACTATATAGTAAAGCTTTAATATATATAGCTTATATTTTATAATTCTTAGAGTTTATAAGCTTTAAGAATTAAACTTTAAAATTAGTTATTATTATTTTAATAAGTTATAATATATAATTATAAACTTTATATAAAATAAATAATAATAAAGTTATATAACTTAAGAACTATTATATATATAATATAATAATTCTTAAAATAATATTATAAAAATTAAAAACCTAAAAAGTTAAAATTTAACTTAGAAAAAAGAATAGTTTTTTCTTTCTCTTTAATTAATATTTTCTTTAATTAAACTTCTATCTAACTAAGGAGATATATATCCTATATAGTAAATTAGTTAAAAAGAAGTTTATTATACTATAAGTATAAGTTTAAATTAAATTAAAAGTAGATTAGAAGATAGTTTAAAAAAATAATCTAAAAAATATAGATTAAATAAAATAGTAATAAGAAACTATTTACTTAAAGAAAAATTAATAAAAATATAGTTAATTTATATAGAATTAGATATATAGATTTATAAAAAGTATATTTTATAGAACTAAACTATTAATTTAGCTAATATATTAACTTCTATAAAAGTAATATAAATAGAAAAATATTTAAAAAATTAATTTTTAATATATATAACTTTTAAGTAGAAATAAAGTTTTATAAAAAAGTAAGAGAGAAATAAAAAAGTAAAAAGAATAAAAGTTATTTTTAAACTAAACTTATAACTTATTAATATAAGTATAAATATATTTAAAAGTATAATATATATGCTTATATAGTATAAAGTTATAAATAAAATTAAGTTATAATAAAAAGTAATAATTCTAAATATTTATAGGTATTTAATTATATAGATAATAATAAGGGAAGAGATATATTATAATAATTCCTATTAATATAGTTAGTAAGTTATTCCCTAGAATAAGGAAAAATAAGGGGAAAAATAACCTAAAATATAACCTACTAAACTACTAATTATATAAAGTATTTATATAACTATATATATTATATAATTAATATTATAGTTATAGGTTATAATAAATAGAGCATTTTTATATAAAGTTTTATACTTTAAAGTCTATTAGTTTATTTTATATAGAATATTTAAGTAAGTAAATATTATTATAAGTATTATTATTATTATATAAGATGTTATATATTAATAGTTAGTATTAGAGATAATAAAGTTAAAGATATCTTATTTAGTTAAAAAGAACTTTTTAAGTTTATATAGTCTCTTAGAAGCTATAGAAGTAGAAAAGCTTATTATTATAAAGGTATTTTAAGCTTTATTATTACTAATATCTATTTATTTTTTAAGTTTAATTTTCTACCCTAAGAAACTCTTAATAAAATAGAGTTATATATATAGATTAAGTGTGTTTATTAGATAATTAGCTATACTGGATATTTAACTAGGTACGTGAGAAGAAAAAAAAAAAAAAAAAAAAAAAAAAAAAAAAGCAAAAAAAAAAAAAAAAAAAAAAAAAAAAAAAAAAAAAAAAAAAAAAAATTTTTTTTTTTATTTTTTTTTTTATAAAAAAAAAAAAAAAAAAAAAAAAAAAAAAAGGATGCGCCAGAAAGGCTCAGATGCTGAACTCAGCGTCTCCAACTGATGCTGGGCCCAGTCCACACCAACAATCCGCGGAGCCGGCGACACCCCTGGAACCTGCCATCGTCACCGACCAGCTGCACCCAACCGGAACTTCACCTCCAAAAGCCAAAAAGAAAAGGCGGGAAGCAGGCCTGATGGTTCCACCCGTCAGGTTGATGGCAACTGCCGCCCCGGAGAGAGGGATGGATGGATATCCATTCTACTGTTGAATGACGATGCCACAAAATCGCCCGGCGGACGGACAATCTTCTTGCACTGCCACCCTTGGTCGTCTCACTGATTATCCCCGTCACCTCCGATTTGTTGTTTTTTCCTTGCGTTGTTTCTTTGCACAACACACCGCCTGCCAAGACCAAGTTTGACATCATTCAAATCACACAAATCACACAGAAACACATGCTGGGTGTGGTGCACTCAACACCTGCACTACCACAAAACAGGCCGCCAAACTCACGGATTACCTGAAGCGAGAGGGGAGGCAGAGTTCCAGCGAATACAGCGTCTTGGCAGGGCACCCATCCAAACAACAGAGCATTCACACGTGCCCTCCCACATCGCGATGCTGGCGCTGCCAGCTACGATAATGCTGTTTGCCAAGACGCTTCTAAAATGAAGCTGTGTTTGATAGCCTGTTGCGCCTGTCAAACCCTCAGGAAAACTCTGAGCTCCTTTGCAAATCGCAAGGGTATCCCCTCTGACGTCAGGCTGAATTCTAACCTTGAACTCGGAAGACACTACCGACCAACACCTCCAACTCCAGCTCCCCCTCAAACTCAAAGATCTTGAAGTTTGATGCTCAATTTTCGATGGTCGTGAACCCTGTGGCTTGTGGCGGTCTGCCTTTCCAGCCAACTAACCCCCGGCCAAGCTAAGGGACCCCGACCGCCTCTGTGCCTCCCTCTGCCAACGCTTTCGCCGCCCGCGCCAAGCGATGCCAGACCGACTCTGCCCAAGTACCGGACAAACACCGCCAACACAAAGGAAGGGTCTTAATGTGCCTATCCATAATGTTGCCCGGCTGGCAGCTTTGCCGACTCCTAGCTGGGTCTTGGCTTTGGAGTCGTTAGAGGCTGTGTCAGTACGCATAGCGTTGCAAGAGGCAAACAATATACGAAGGCAAATGGATCCAAAAAATTATTGCCGCTCCCTTGCTTTGATAGCTTGGGTACAGTACTGAAGTAGGGGGGAGAGAAAGGGGTAAGATCCAGCTTCGAGGCGTCGTGAGACCGTGCATGAGGTGTCAAAAAGAACAGGATGTGAACACTCGTTTACGAGATGGCCTCATCAGCTTAGCCCGATCGACATGGGCTGAGAAGCGGAACAAGCTGATCCGGCCCGCGTATATCAATATTCGGCTCCGTTCCGACCGGAGTGGATCCACATTTACGGACCCGGACACCGTGCACACGCCGGGACCTCTTTCATAGGTGCCGGAGTTCCAGCAAGACCGGCCATGCTAGCTAGGGTGACGCCTTCGACCAGCACAGCAGATCTGGTAAGATTATTCTTGATGACACCGGAAGAGTCAGATGAGTATGAAAAGCAAGAGAACAATGCAGGGGAGAGTCAAGAAGGTGAAAGCTCCGGCGCCTGACAGGCGAAATTCCATCGCAATTCAGTCCGAGCCGCATGTCGCGTGCTTACATTGTCATCTCTCCAATGGCATACCGCTTGCCGAATCCTTTCTTCAAAACGGTATTTAGCCTATTCACCATGCCGCTGAAGATGCTTACGCATTACCAATCCACCTCGTGGTGATGTTCTCCCACCAAGCGTCATCTTCATGCAGCCTTCAAGCGCAATGCGAAGACAGCTTACGGAGAGCAACAGGAATATGGAATCCGCGTTCAAGTCGAACAATACACGTAATACTTGTTATTGAATAACATCCACGCATTTGAAATCAAAAACACCACGCCAGTAATCAGCCACGCTCACCATAAAAGCCTACCTCCTATCCTCCACAGCCTTGGCAACATCACCGTGCAACCCCAAGCCTCAAACCCAAAGCCCAAGTCAGAAACATCCCACTTCAAGCCATGCCCACATACGTAATCACCGGCGCAAGAGACGGCATCGGCCTCGAATACGTCGCCCAGCTAAGCCTCCGCCCCGCCACCACGGTCCTCGCCCTCGTCCGCTCCCTGGCCGCCGACCTCGCCCGCCTGCGCGCGATCCAAGCCTCCCCCAACCGCAAAGGCACCGTCCACGTCCTCGAATGCGACATCTCCTCGCCAGAATCCCTCGCCGCCCTGCCCTCCCGCGTCTTCGCCGCGGTGGGCGATGGTCCCAACAAGATCGACGTGCTCATCAACAACGCCGCGACGCTGCAGAACACCGAGCAAAGGGCGCTGAGCCTCGACGCCGCCGCGCTGGAGGCGCACATGACCACCAACGTCGTCGGGCCCGCGCGGACGTTGCAGGTGCTGTTCCCGTTCTTCCACGACGGTAAGCAGCAAGACAGAAGGACCGTCGTGGCGAACATCACGTCCGGGGCCGGCAGCTTCGGGTGGGTGACCAGCGGCGTGTGCCCGCATGAGCTGACGCCGTACGCCATCAGCAAGGCGGCGTTGAACATGCTTACGGTGCACCAGGCGATGCAGCTGAAGGGGCGGGGCGTGGTTGTGGTTGCGGTCGATCCCGGGCACGTCAAGACGAAGTCGGGGGGTCCTGGGGCGAAGGTCGAGGTTGCGGATTGTGCTGGGGGTATTTTGAAGTTGCTGGGTGGGTTGGGGGTTGAGGATAGCGGCAAGTTGTACTTGTACGATGGGAGGGAGATTCCATGGTAGGTCTTGGGGATGAAGCTTGATTTGCGTGCCATACTGTGACAAGCCCCCCTGTCTATTCGAGCCGTTTGAAGTGTTCAATTAGATAGATGTCGACCAAAGTATAACATCGATATAGAAACCATCTGCAATGAAAGCGAGTGCAAAAGCATGTGTAGTGTGTGATCGCAGTACAGAATAAAGGCATATGAACTCTCAAAACGCTTTGGAATGGTATTATTATCAAATTCTACAACAAATGCACTACCTGTGCCTCCTAGCCTCGCCGGCCTCCTTGCCCAACTTCTCCAGCGCATCCTCGTACTCCTGTACCCTCTCGTCCGCGAACCCACCGCTCTCCGGGTCGCCGATGCGCAAGCGATCGACCTTTGCCGCGCGGCGGATCCCGCTGCTGGCCTTTGCAATCTTGCCCCAGAACCAACCGCTCTCGCCGTCCTCGACCAGAGTCCACGCCGCGCCGGCGCGTCCCGCACGGGCTGTACGGCCGACGCGGTGGACGTAGCCGGAGGCGCTGGCGGGCAGGTCGTAGTTGATGACGTTGTCCAGCTGCGGCAGATCGATACCGCGGGCGACTAGGTCGGATGCGACCAGCAGGCGCAAGCGGCGCGACGCGAAGGCGCGGAGGGCGCGGCGACGGTCGGACGTCTTTTGGGTCGAGGTGAGGGTTGCGATGAAGGGCGAGAGGGAAGGGTGGAGGAGGGAGATTAGGCGGGAGAGACGGAGAGCGGATTCGTTCGATTTTGTAAAGATTAGGGCCGTCGTCGTGAAGGCGGCGGGTGTTTTTCTCGGAGGCTTAGAGGGTGTGGGGTTGGCGTCTGAGGAACTGTCTGAGTCTGAGGAAGTGTCGGAGTCTGCCTCTGAGCTGGTGTCCGAATCTGCCTCTGAAGAAGTGTCTGATGAGGTGTCGGAGGACCCGTCCGAGGAAGACGTGTCGTCGTCGTCTTCCGCTGTAGGAGTGGCCTCCGCCTTGGAGCTTGCTTCGGACATCAGATGCCCGCCCAGTAGCAGATCGATAAGGTACAGAGGCTTAAGGTTGGCATCGTGTACTCTAATGGCAGACTCCTTCAGCAGCGTGGGCAGAGTGTGCTCGGCGATTGTTGCAGTGCCATCCGCCTTCTCGCCCTCCAGGACAATGAGCTGAGGACGGCGAAGCTGCAGCCCGCTTAGCAGGCTCAAGTCTCGCGTAAGTGTTGCACTCAGAACAACCTTGCGTAGACCAGAGAGGTTGGAGTCGGGGAAGTCTCTTGCGCTGAACTTCTTCGTCCGCAGCTTGGGCATGACGATGTCCAGCCAGCCCTGGAAACTCTGCGCCAGGAGCTTATCGGCTTCGTCGACTACCAGCCAACGCACGTAGTCCAGAGAGAATCCTGGGGTAAGGTTGATGTGTTCGACTAGTCTACCGGGAGTGCAGATCAGGACGTCAACCTTGGAGGTGTAGTCTACGATGTGATCAGGCAGCGAGCCAGCTTCCACTCTGCTCGTGGAATCTTCGGTCTCAGGGTCTACCTCCTCAACATCCTTCCACGCCTCGAGCTCCCGCTGGTTCGCAGCTTGGTAGGCCTCAGGGTCGTACTTTTCTTCCCTCTCGATGAGATTTGTTTGCTCGTACTTGAGCTGCTGACTACCAATGGCGATTCCTATGCGCACTCTCTTCTGGTCACGACCATCGAATGCGCCGGCGCACAGCTCAAAAACCTCCTGCGCCTGCTTGACAAGCTCACGCGTCGGCAAGACAACAAGAGCGCGGAGCCTCGTGACAGCACCTTGGCTGATGTCCCGCACAATGGGAAGAGCATATGCCAGCGTTTTTCCGGAACCAGTGGCAGCCGCGACGAGGAGATCGCCTTGACGGTGCTTGCAAGACGGTAGAAGTAGTGGAACCGCGGCGGTCTGGACGGCAAAGGCATCCTTGAATCCCTTCGATTCTAAGATCTGAGCTGCTTTCGGGTTGATGCCAATCTCAGAGAACGGCGTCCGCGTGTCAGGCGCCACTCGGATGGGCGCAGCGAGCCAGGGTGGCAGCGTCTCGTAGGAGGGTTTCGAGGTATCGAGAGCGACGGGCTCGGGTTGCGGGAGGGGTTCGAGGCCGTGTTCTTCCACCTCTTCCGTCTCTTCCTTTCCTTCCTCGTCCACTTCCATTTTCTCCGGGTCTTCGTCGTGGGAACCGTCGGCGGCCTTTTTGAGGTACTTGGATGCCTTGGACAGAACGCTCTTGTGTCGCGCTGCAACAGCGTCGTCTTCCTCGGCGATCTCTTCGTCCTTCCTCTTCTTCTTTTTAGACTTGTCCTTCTTTTCCTTTACTTCTTCAACGTTTTCGTCATCGCGTCCATCTGCACTGTCCAAATCCCTCTTCTTCTTTTTCTTCTTCTTCTCCCCCGCCTCCTCTCCTTCACCGTCCTCGTCGTCTGCGTGGGTATCCATGGCGTCAACTTGTGGCTCCTCTGAATCGTCTTTCTTGTTCTTTTTCTCCTTCTTATCTTTCTTTTCTTTCTTGGACTTCTTCGGCGTGTCCACGTCCATGTCGTCCAACGGCGCTACTTCTTCCGACTTTCTGGATTTCTTCTTCTTGGCCGGCGTCTCCTGCTCGACCTCGGCCTCGACCTCGACCTCGTGCTTGCGCTTCATCGCAGGAGACAAAGCTTCCGCGTCCTCCGGAGCTACACTAACAATCGACGGTCGCAACTTCGGCTTCTTTGATGGAACATATCGTGCATACGGGCTGGCGGTGTTCTCTCCCGTCCTGACTGCGTCGTTCATCGCGGGTGCTGGTTCTGGAGCAGGAGGTGTTGGTTCGCGCGGCGGAGGCGGCGCCGCCACGGGAGGTGCTGCAGCCGCATTTTTCTTTGGAGGCACGTAACGGGCGTACATCTTGTCAATTGCGCCTTCGCGAACCTCTTCGGACCAATTTGGAGGTTTTCGCAGCTTGGCTACGAAGGTAAGTCGGAGGGGCACCGGGCGCAAAGTCTCGAAAAAAAGTTGGGAGCAGTTGCTTATCGCGATTTTGCCGCCTCATACCACCTGCCCGAAATTTCTTATCGCAGTGAAGCAGATGCCCCCTACCCACGCTAGAGCTTAACGTCAGTGGGGGGTTTAATGACTTAGCAGGCCATTGAGATGCCTCCCTACTGCACCACTCGCGAATGCGACGACCGATGCGCGATCTGGTCGCGTACAATGCACCGTCAATATCTCTGGAGGTGACAGATGCTCGCACCGAGCACTAGCTGATCAGCATGGCTCGAACATACAACATTGCCATGGTCAGCGACTTCTTCTTTCCGCAGCCAGGAGGAGTCGAAAGTCACATCTACCAGCTGTCGACCAAGCTGATCGATCGCGGGCACAAAGTCATCATCATCACCCACTCATACGAGGGCCGCAGCGGCGTGCGCAACTTGACCAACGGAATCAGGGTCTATCATGTCCCTTTCTTCGTCGTCTTCCGATCCGCGACCTTCCCGACCGTCTTCTCGGCCTTCCCCATCCTGCGCAACATCCTCATCCGAGAGCAGATCGAGATTGTTCACGGCCATGCGAGCTTGAGTACTTTGTGTCATGAGGCCATTCTCCATGGTAGGACCATGGGTCTGCGTACCGTCTTCACAGATCACTCGCTGTTTGGCTTTGCGGATGCTACCAGCATCCTAACGAACAAGATCCTCAAGTTCTCCCTCAGCGACGTGGACCACGTCGTCTGTGTCAGCCACACCTGGTATGTTTGCGCCGCGTAGCACCTCCCCCACTCCCAAGCTAATTAAGTGACGCAGCAAAGAGAACACTGTTCTGCGAGCATCACTTGACCCTCTGATGGTCTCAGTCATCCCGAACGCCGTCGTCGCCGAGAACTTTCGCCCCCTCGACTACCCATCTACCGAGACCGGACAGTCCTTCGGGCAAAACCCACCCCCAGCTCACCATCTGGGCCCGAACGATATGATAACTATCGTGGTCATATCTCGTCTATTCTACAATAAGGGAACGGATCTCTTAACAGCCGCTATTCCCAGTATTCTTCAAAACCACCCCAACACGAGGTTCATCATTGCCGGCTCTGGCCCTAAGGCCATTGACCTTGAGCAGATGATTGAACAGAACGTTTTACAAGACAGGGTGGAGATGCTTGGGCCTATCCGCCACGAAGAGGTGCGGGACGTCATGGTTCGCGGCCACATCTACCTCCACCCCAGCTTGACTGAGGCCTTCGGAACAGTCATTGTTGAAGCAGCCAGCTGCGGCTTGTATGTCGTGTGCACCCAAGTCGGAGGCATCCCCGAGGTGCTACCATCACATATGACCGTTTTCGCAAAACCAGAGGAAGACGACCTCGTTTTCGCGACCGGAAAGGCTATTGCTGCTCTGAGGGCCAATAAGGTGCGGACGGAGCGTTTCCACGAGCAAGTCCAAAAGATGTATTCTTGGACGAATGTAGCCCTTCGAACAGAGCGAGTCTACCACGGTATCTCTGGAGAGTTGAGTGAGGCCGAATTCTACGGTGTTGACGCTGCCAACGGCGCCAGTCGAGTGCGTTCATTCGCGCTCATCGATCGGCTAAAGCGGTACTACGGTTGTGGTATCTGGGCTGGCAAACTCTTTTGCCTCGTCTGCATCATCGACTACCTCCTCTTTCTTCTTCTGGAGCTTTGGTTCCCGCGAGATAAGATCGACATATGTCCTGAGTGGCCGCGGAAAGTCGTCGACGAGACAGAAGACTCTAAGGAAGATTGGCCTCATCGGAACGACTGGTGATTGTTACTAAGCTTGCCGAAAAGGCGAATACCCCGCGGCAAGGGAGAACGATATGACCGCCATGAAAATAAACGCCTCACAAATTGGGCGTTGCAAACGTCCTTCTAAGGAACGAAGCCAGGGAGCAACTGGTGTCGGATGATCCCGATACAAGGACATTAGTCTGTCAGGGTACGTCTCGATCCAAGATTTGGGACACTGCCTTTCGAAATCATCTGACATCTTCAAGCTAAATCATTGCGAACTCACCAATGGATCTAATCCAGAGAGTTTCAGATCACCAACCGAATGAAACTGATGAACGAAGACGCGCCCTTGACGTTGGCATGAGAGAAGATTCAAGAGAGAAAAGTGAAATGGCGTATGCCTCATATAGTAGACCAGTTACCAGAGGCTATCAGCCATAATCATAATTGAACGAACTTAACGAGAGAACGTCCTGTCTTGAGCAATTCATCGTTCGATACAACCTCGTCAGCGCGCAACATCAAACCCAGGCCATGTCCGAAGCTCAGCAACCAAATCCATAAAATCCTCGTCTCCCGCATGCGCCCTCTCTTCGAATGCGTGGTAGTTCTCTTTGGCCCACGCAAACTCCTCTCCAGCGGCCGGGGTCATGAAACTGGCTTTCATACCCGCAATGAGCTCCCCCGTGATGAAAACGGCTCTCAGCTCAAGCTCTGGTGGCGGCAGCTTTCCATCTGCGACGTCTGGATGAACTATGCGTGCCCACGCCGCGCGGATCTCCCCACAGAGGGCATTGAAATCATCTCGAGTGCGCGAGCCCTTGCGGGTGCGGCCTGTGATGCGGTTCGAATGACGCTATGCTATTGTGTTAATGCTGTCTGGGGTGAGGTACCAAAGGTGTCAACAAACCCGTTTGCCGCCAACGTATGTCGGCGTGTTTGAGGTGTCTACGAAGACGACATTGATAAACATACGCGGGACGGTGAACTTCTTGCTATGGAGTTCTGTGATTGCTTCGGCGAGGGCGTCTTGCTGGGGCTGGCTCAAAGGAGTTGCATGGGCGACTTCGTATAGAGGCATGGTTGTGTCTGCACTGGATGTGTTGTTGGATTAAAACAAGGATATGAGTTATCTTTTACGGGTTTGATGCCCCTTTGCAAGTTGTGGTTAAGTAGTCACTCAGTTAGATACAGACATGTGAATGAAGCAATTCGATGTTGGATCGGGGCAGTGAGATTAATAATGCTGGTGCATGCTTTTGACCGCGGCTTCTGCAACCCCGCGTTGAGTAAGCCGCTCAGACAAGTTTGGTCGTGCCGATGTTGACGATCATGAGACCGCTTACTTTTCAGGTGGCACTACGGCTACGATTTCCGAGGAGATATATGTTAGTCAGATGAGTTTAGCAAAAACATCTGTCGGTATTAGAACTCATACTGCCCCCTCTCTGGTATCTCAGTCTCCCCCCGCCCCCTCTCTCTCTGTCTAGTAGGACGTACACGAAACTTGACAATTCGCATTATTTATTCAAGTTTTAGGCTGTTTGAGTGTCAAAATATCACAGTACATCGTCTTTTCAACAAAAGCATAGAAGAAGTCGTTTTGTTTTCTTTCGGAGCCAACCTCTAATTGCAGAGATCTCGCAGGATGACGCATTTCAATCGGGGATCTGTGAGACAACTGCAGCTGTGGGTGAGAGAACTATTAGATGTGTCTTGATAGGGTGTAATGCCCCTGCAGCGTGGGCCCTAGTTGCAGGCAATTCTACCAACTACAAGTGAGATCTCGTCTCATGGCCAGAATAGGCTAAGCACCTCCTCGAACCGGCATCTTCGCGATTGCCAAGTCTCCTCTGCGCAAGATGGCTGAGACCATGGGCACACTCTTGTGTTACGAGCCTCTGCCACCTGGAAAATGGACTCGAATCTTGATTCTTGAACCGGGAACTTTCGAGGACCCCATAAAGTGCTCTTTACGCTCCGTAGCATTCTACGACACAGGTGATCATCCAGAATAGTGTGGACTATGACCATGTATGAAATCAAGTTTGCTAATCAGTCGCGTCGATAGAGCCTTATGAAGCAATTTCTTATGTCTGGGGAAACCTCGACGAGGTCCAGACTATAAACTGCCATGGAGTCTCAGTCGCCGTCACTGCAAACCTATTCCAAGCCCTGCGCCAAGTCAGACACACCACCAAGCAGCGTCACCTCTGGGTCGACGCCCTCTGCACGAACCAGCATGACAAGTTCGAAAAGAGCTCCCAAGTCAACATCATGGGCGAAATCTACTCCCAGGCCAAACAAGTCCTCATCTGCTTCGGCGACGACGACCAAAACGGCCGCGCTGCAGAAGAAGCGTTCAGCGTCATCCGCGACTTCAACCTCGTCGCCGCAAAGCACATGAGGCACTTTGAAATCTCGCCTCACACCATCAAGCGATGGGCGCCCCCGGACGGCAGCTACGGCAACGTTACGCGAGCGCGGCTGCAGAGCGCCGTGGACATGCTGAACCGCCCCTGGTTCGAGCGCGTCTGGGTGCTCCAGGAGGTCGGACTCGCCCGGCGCGCGCTGCTCGCGTACGGCAGGTCGACGGTGGACTTCACCGAGGTCCTGGACTTCGTCGCGGCGTGGGTGCGGAACAACCAGATCACGCGCGGCCTCGTCTTCAAGGCCGGCCACATCATCAGCCTGTTCCGGTTCGTCTGGGCGACGTTCACGGAGGACGTCGAGGAGGCGTGGTACTCGTCGTCGCACATTCTGAAGAGGATCGCACGGCTGCAGAAGGATGGCGGCGTGCTGGAACTTGAGGATGTGCTTTTCCGTGCGAGGGGCGGGCAGCGGGCTACGGATAAGAGGGATCTCGTGTATGCCTTCCTCGGGCATCCTCGTGCGAGATCGGGCGATGGGGAGCTTCTGATTGAGGCTGATTATACCAGGACGTTGCCAGAGCTGAAGTTTTGCCTGTTCTCGCAGATGAGCTCCCGTTCCCTGCGGTTTCTAGGCCTGATTTGGCATCGGTTTCCTGAAGACCTGCTTGATGGGCCGTCATGGTGCCCTAGGTTGAACAGCCGACGACACTGGACAATAAACAACAGATACGACGCTTCTCGAGGCGTGGAACAGACTTCAAGAGGATCTGATGTACAGGGTTCATCTCTTCAGATTTACGCATACATCCTTGACAGCATTCATCTCTGTGGTGAGATATGCGGGACGGTGATTGGAAGAGAGCGTACCGAGGAAGACGACAACTCGGCAGAGGACGTCAAGATCAGCGTGGACCTTGCAAGATCTCTCCTCTCCCAAGAGCCGAGCATCATCCAGGAGTACTGGGATATTCTGGAGACGACCGAGGTGGACATCGGACTGACGTATCCTGACAAAGCCCTTGCTTTTGCTTGCACGATCTTGCATGCTGTACAGACTGAGAGCACGCTTCCAAGGTGTGGAGCGATTGCTCGGAGCTTTGTCGAGTATTGCCAGGCGAAGTGCCCACTCATATACGACCACCTCAGTCAGAAAAGCTGGCTCCGGACGTGGAATTCTGCTGCAGATTCGCGGAACGTTTCGTTTGTGGAGCGGGCTGTGAGGTGTTGCAACGGTGACAGATTCTTCACAACCAAGGGCGGATTTTGGTAAGTGATCTACTTATTTGCTGGAACGTTTGAAGTGCGAGTGCGCATGTACCCTCGAGCATTACTGACATTGAAGTCCGGTGATTTAGCGGAACTGGGACACCTCTGATTCAACCCGGCGACTTGATTTGTGTTATTCCCACTGTTCAACCGCCCGTGATAATCAGGCCAATCGCTGGGGATCAACGGAAGTACCACATCCTTGGGTCATGCTATATTCATGGAATGATGTACGGTGAGACGTTTCAAGCTACAAGCTCTGAAAAGAAAGTCCTGAAGCAAACGCTTGTAGAGTTCGTTTGAAAAGGCTCAATAGCGCTCAACAGCTCCAGGCAATGCCCATCTCAAATCGTTAGAGTTCAACAAAGTAGACTGGTAAGCCATCATTCACCACAAAGCTCGTGGGTTCTGAGAGAAAACTGCCAAAGATATTAGAACAGAAGATAGAGCTGTCTGAGAATCTGGGTTGGCACAGCAGAGTCCGACTACTGACTTCACTTCAGACCGCCGCTCAGCAAGATACTCTGGCCCGTCAAGTATCCAGTCTTGCATAGCATGATCACGACATTGGCGCACTCCTGCGGGGTTCCCAACCTGCCAACGGGGATGTTCTTCACATCACCCGGCGTGCCCTCGACGCGCTTCTCGTCGGGTATCATGCCCGTCTCGCCAATCATGGCCGGTGCTACATCGTTCAGCGTGACCCCGTCCTTGGCATGCTTGGAAGCCAGATTTTTCATTAGCCCAGTCAGTCCGGCTTTGCTAGCGGCGTAGTGACAGCCATTAATGCCGCCCCCAATTGCAGAGATGGACGACACGAAGATGATGCGGCCCCAATGCTGCTTAGCCATGTGGGGCATGGCGAGTTTGCAGAGCAGAAACGAGGCGCGGAGGTTAATGGAGTAGGTGAAGTCGAACTCTTCGAGAGAGATGTTCTCCAGCTGCGGGTTTGCCTTGTTATTGAAGCCAGCGGTGCCGGCGTTAGAGACGAGTATGTCGGGGTGTTGCCCGTGCTCGTCGAGGATTTGCGCAAAAAGCTCTTCGATGCCTTTGGATGAAGACATGTCGACCACATGACAAGATATTCGCCTGTCCGTAGTCTGTTCGGAGCGGAGGTCGTTTTGAAAGTCCGAGAGCTTGCTCCGGGTACCTTCAGACGAACAGGTCAAGGCCAAGTGCGCCCCGTTGGCAAAGAGCTCCCTGGCGCAGGCACCTCCAATTCTGCACACATTCAGAACTTGGTTATGTAAAAAAAGACTGACGGAATTCCTTACCCACCAGAAGCGCCGGTGACGAGAGCAAGCCGGCCCTTGACTTCGTTGTCAACCGGCCCCATGCTGGATAGTGGGGTAGAACCGAGGCAAGGGAGATGAGAGAAGGTTTAGGTGACCTTTGAGCACCTCAATGTAATTTCGAGTTTTGAAAAAGATGAAGATGTATTTTCTTCGTAAGCTTGCTTCAAGTCAAACAGTTTAGCACAGCTGGAGTTGGTAGAGTGACGGACTTGCTCTCCAGTGAGCTCAGCGACTGCATCTTGACCCCGCCATTAGCTGCCCCACTGCAGCTTTGCTACCCCGCGATCTCCAATAATGAAAGTCAAAGAAAGTGGCTGGCCAAATCCAGATCTCAACATTTGATCTTAAGAGAATAAGAGCAACGTTTAGTGCAAGTATTGGAAATGCGTAAAATTAGCTCCCTCCTGAAGTTCTGATTTTGTCACTGATTTTGTCAGCCGTGATTTGCATGTTTTCACGTAAACTTGCATGGTGAGTGGGGTTAGGTTAGTACCAGGTTGACAACGAATGTCTTGGCTGGATTACGGCCCTGAACCTCCGCCGTCCCAAACTGTAATGGGCAGAGCAGTTCAACCCATGCCCCAGCGTCCGGGGTTCTTCCTAGCAAGAATCGCGAAGCTTCCATGTGGCTTTGTACGGACCACCTTCTGCAGCTGCCCTGGTCCGCCAGCAAGAACCCAAGAGAAACCCGTCTCGAGTACAATGCAAACAGGTGCAATAACGAGTTTTTCAATGCCCGCGGCTACTGACCGCTTTGAATGGTGTCATCAGTCACGTAACCTTTAGGTAATGTCTCGTCCGTGAGAGCATCATTGTTGACATAGACTTATGCGATGGAAGCTCGGCGTCGGCCCCTTAACTGTGGCTTGGCCGAGTCCAAGAGCCCCACTAATCGCCGGGGAGCCACCACCAACTCCCGGGCCTAAAGCTTATCGCGCCAATCGCGTGCTTATCGTGCATTCAGCCTTGCAGCTTGCCGGGAGTTTGCGCCACAACTTTTTTTTTTCTTACAGCTGTCCTCTTCGCCTGGACAGGTAAGCCATTAGCACGAGGGGACCACTAACCTTACCGAGCAGGACCCAGTCTGGGGATGGCACCGCAGCGAATCCAGTAGAGGACACCTTCACGTCTCTTTTTTGACGACCCTCCGTGCTGTCCATATCCTCTCTGCTTCTGGGTCATAACTGCGACAAGACCTCCCCTTCCTTTCTTGTCTCGCTCTTGTTTTTGTTTACGTCTCGTTCTCTACACCCACCGCGCAGTCGAGTCTCCCAAGCCTCTTCCCGGGACTTATCCAGCAGTCCCTGTAGGCACCACCAACCGAACCCGTCTCTACGAATAACCGTATACGCAGCGCCCTTGGGCGCAACCCACCCACACAATGGCGCAACGAATGCCCTCGCCGTTGAGGATACTCCTCGGCTGCGTTTTCTTCTTTTCTGCCCAGGTCTTTGCCGTCTCTGCAGTCCTGGGTGTTGACCTTGGTACCGAGTACATCAAGGCCGCCCTGGTCAAGCCTGGCATTCCCCTCGACATTGTCCTGACCAAGGACTCCCGCCGCAAGGAGATCTCCGCCGTCACCTTCAAGCCCCTCTCGAGCGGCCCCAAGTCCGGATCCTTCCCCGAGAGACTTTACGGCTCCGACGCCGTCGCCCTCGCCGCCAGATTCCCCCACGATGTCTACCCCAACCTGAAGACCATCCTTGGTCTCACCGTCGACCACCCCATTGTCCAGGAGTACGCTGCCCGACACCCCGCCCTGCAGCTCGAGAAGAACAAGGAGCGAGGAACAGCTGCATTTAAGAGCAAGTCTTTCACCGAGGAAGAGGAGGCCTGGCTGGTCGAGGAGTTGCTGGCCATGGAGCTTCAGGCGATCCAGAAGAACGCCGAGGTCGCTGCCGGTGCCGGAACCGCCGTCCGTTCCATGGTCCTCACCGTGCCTCCTTACTTCACTACTGAGGAGAAGCGTGCCATCCAGGCCGCTGCTGACCTCGCCGGTCTCAAGGTTCTCAGCCTCATCAGCGACGGTCTCGCCGTCGGTCTCAACTACGCTACCTCCCGCCAATTCCCCAACATCAACGAGGGCGCGAAGCCCGAGTACCACCTCGTCTTCGACATGGGCGCCGGTTCCACCAAGGCCACTGTCATGAAGTTCCAGAGCCGTACCGTCAAGGACGTTGGCAAGTACAACAAGACCGTTCAGGAGGTTGCCGTTCTGGGCTCCGGCTGGGACAGGACCCTGGGCGGTGACGCTCTGAACTCTCTCATCATTGACGACATGGTCTCTCAATTCGTCGAGTCCAAGGGCGCGCAGAAGGTCTCTGCCCAGTCTGAGAAGGTCAAGACTCACGGCCGCGCCATCGCAAAGCTTACCAAGGAGGCGGAGCGCTTGCGCCACGTCCTCAGCGCCAACACCCAGACCGGCGCCAGCTTCGAGGGTCTCTACGAGGACGTCGATTTCAAGTACAAGATCAGCCGTGCCGACTTTGAGAAGATGGCCGAGGGCCACGCCGCTCGTGTCGGTACTGTTGTTCAGAACGCCCTCAAGATGGCCGGGCTCGAGCTCTCCGACCTCACCTCTGTCATTCTCCACGGTGGTGCTTCCCGCACGCCCTTCGTCCAGAAGGAGCTGGAGGCTGTCGTTGGCTCTGCCGAGAAGATTCGCAGCAACGTCAACTCAGACGAGTCCGCCGTCTTCGGCGCTGGCTTCCGCGCTGCTGAGTTGAGCCCCAGCTTCCGTGTCAAGGAGATTCGCATCTCTGAGGGTGCCAACTTTGCCTCTGGCATGAAGTGGACCAACGCCAAGGACAAGCTCCAGCACCAGCGTCTGTGGTCTCCCATCTCTCCCCAGGGCGGTGTCGCTAAGGACGTCACCTTCACCAACCACGACGACTTCTCCGTCACGTTCTACCAACAGGTCGACTCTGCCGAGCAGGAAACCAAGATTCTGACTACCAAGAACCTCACCGCCACCGTCGCGCAGCTCAAGGAGAAGTACTCCTGCGTTGACAGCGACATCCACTTCAAGGTTGGTGTCAAGCTTAGCAGCGAGAACGGCGAGGTTGAGGTGACCAAGGCCACTGTTGAGTGCGAGGCCGACGCCCCCGAGAAGGAGGGCTTCGTTGACGGCGTCAAGAACCTGTTCGGTTTTGGCAAGAAGGACCAGAAGGTCATGGACGGCGAGGATGGCGCTGAGTCCGAGTCTACCTCTTCTGAATCTTCCTCCACCACCGCTTCCACCGCGACTGACGCTACCTCCGCCTCGTCCTCTCCCGTCCCCAGTGACGCTGCTGCTGACGGCAAGGAGGCCGCCCCCAAGAAGGAGCTTGTCGTCATCTCCGTCGACTTCACTCTCGAGAAGACCGGCCGTCCTGAGATCTCCCGCGATGAGCTGGTCAAGTCCAAGGATCGCCTCAAGGCATTCGAGGCTTCCGACAAGGCTCGCCGTCTTAGAGAGGAGGCCCTTAACCAGCTCGAGGGCTTCACTTACAAGGTCCGCGACCTCCTCGAGAACGAGGCTTTCATTGCCGTTTCCACGGAAAAGGAGCGTGCCACCCTGGAGAAGAAGAACAGCGAGGCCAGCGACTGGCTCTACGAGGACGGCGCCGATGCCACCAAGGACGAGCTCAAGAAGAAGTACAAGGAGCTCCACGACCCCGTCTCCAAGATCCAGAAGAGGAGCGAGGAGGCCGCGAAGCGCCCCGAGCTTATCCAGGCTCTCAAGGACGCGCTGAACTCTACCCAGTCCTTCGTTGGAAACATCAAGAAGCAGATTGACGAGTACGACGCGTGGCACGCCTCGGCCTCCGCTGCGGCCCCTTCTTCCACGGAGACTCCCGCTCCCTCTGCCGACTTTGACGACCTCGAAGACGACGAGGACAAGGAGCGCAAGATGGAAGATGTTGTCAAGGAAAAGGGTCCCGTCCCTCCCCTGTACAAGCGCGAGGACATTGACGTCGTCGAGGACCTGTACGATGACACCCTCAAGTGGCTCAAGCAGATGGAGGAGAAGCAGGACGCTCTCGCTGCGACCGCCGACCCTGTCCTCCTCGTCAAGGACCTCCAGGCCAAGCGCGACAAGCTCGACAAGGCGGGCATGGATCTCGCCATGAAGGGCGTCAAGCACTTTGAGCAGAAGTCCAAGAAGGCGAGCAAGAGCGCCGCCAAGAACAAGAAGACCAAGTCGGCCACCTCTTCCTCGACAACCAACACCGCCACCGCGTCCACCGAGTCGGACAACGGAAAGTCCACCACCACCATCCCCGCCAAGAGCTCCGCCACCGAGCCGGAAGCAGCTGGCCGCACCGTTGAGCTGCCTGGTGGCGGCAGCTACGTCCAGTACGGCGGTGACGGCGAGGCGCCGACCGACGAGGAGCTGGAGGAGATTCTGAAGAAGTTTGAGCAGCACCAGGGACCCCCTCCGCCCAAGGAGGAGGTGCACGATGAGCTGTAAAGAGGTTTTAGACCAGGGGTTTTTGCTTTGAAGTTTAAGCATACATACAATACCTAGGCGTTCAGCAGATGAATTCAAAAAGTCAAGACATTGTGGCTCGTATTTTGCTCCGTGAAATCTCAACTCGGCTGTGTTGGATTAGTTCCCTCTTTACTACATTATGCGACCATGGACATAGGTGAGCCTGCTTGCACTTTGCAATGTAGTAAATGTCATTCAGGAGAAAAGCCCAAATACTACTGAGAGAAACCAGTAACGGCAATAAACCGTTGCCATTCCAAGTAGCCGAGACGGGCGAGTGAATACGCTATGAGTAGCAAACACTCACTCACCATCGCGCACCGAAATAGTCACAGGTAACGCAGGCTGCCGATCGCTTCATCTCGTCAATTTGTCAGTCCTCAGCACGACAAACATCGATCCCGCATGACTGTCTTCGTCCGACCCAGTCATCGCCAAAAAACGGCCCGACCCATAATCACCGAGTCCCCCCTTTTCCCGGTACCACAAGATCATCAACAACATACTCATCTCAGGAGCAAACCATCGCCAGCAAGGTCCCTCCGGGGAAACACACCCGTCGGTCCCGGCTCAATCCTCGGCGCACACTTTCACCTTCTCGATAGGATGGCAGAATCAACAAAATCAACAATCATGAATATTCGTCCATCGCCTTCTAGTCAAACACAACCAGGCTGCTCCCAAAAAGAAAACTGCATTTTCCGGACTTTCGTCGAACAAACCCTCCGCTTGCCCATCACACAGTGAGACCACATGATAAGACAACACCAACCATCAAATCACCCCCTGAATCACCTTCCCTTCAAAACCAGCAACTTGTCTTTTCCTTCCTTGCCTCTTTAGTTGCCCTTTCCCACACAACCACACGCGAGACGGGTGTCTGCACCGGCACTTGGATCCGCTGCGCCCCCGTAACACACTGAAAGGGCAATAGGCGATCGTCCAGGCAGGGAAAGACAAACTTCTTTTTTCCCTTGCCCCCCAAGACTCTTCTTCTCTGCACGAGACAGAGGCAAACAAACGCACAAATGTCGCTCGCTGGCAGATGAGATCACCACCTTTTTTTGCGGGGAGCGGCCTCCTGTCGGTCTCAAAGTGTCATATAATGCGGTTGCGAGACATCAGGCCATGAAGGGATGTATGTTTGTGTTCTTCATATATAAGTGCAGCCGACCGGACCTATCTTGATGAAGCTGCCACTCCATCCAGAGAGAGTCTCTCAAGCACCGTGATCATTCCAGCCCAAGCATTTTATCGCCATAATGACGGTCAAAACAATGCTGCTCTCCCTCATCCAACTCGCGTGCTTCGCCACAGCCACACCGACGCCCGCCGCCGCCGCCCCGCCCCGGGGCCGATCCCTCACGATCCCCGTCCGTGCCAACCCGCACCATATCCCCGACGGCCCCGCCGAGCTCGCAGCCGCCTACCGCAGGTGGGACATGCCCGTGCCGGAGGGCCTGGAGACGCACCTCCTCGCCCGACGAGCTGGATACTCCGGCAAGTCTCCTCCCTCCCCCGTTTCCGACACCTGATCACCACCCACTAACACGACCTGAAACCAAACAGCTGGCATCGCACCCGCCGCGAGCACCGTGAACAACGACGCCTGGCTGAGCGAGATCTACCTCGGCACGCCCAATGCGCAGCCCGTCTCCGTGAGGATCGACTCCGGCGTCTCAGACTTGTAACCCATCCTTCCTAGACAACCTGTTCCCCCCTTCCAGATGCTGAAACTGACATGACTGCTAGCTGGCTCTTCTCCACCGACACCCAATTCCCAAAGTCCATCGCGACGGCCAGCAGACCAAACCTCTACGACCCCTCAAAGTCACGAGCAAGCCAAGAACTCGCAGACTTCAGCTGGAACCTCACAGATGGTCCGTCACCCATCCGCCCCTGCCCTCAACCACACTCTGCTAACAAAAGCACCCCCTTCCTCAGACGACACCAGTAGCGTCTCGGGAAAGGTCTACTTCGACAACCTCCGCATCGGCGGGCTCACCGACCAAAACTGGTTCAACATCACAAACGCAACCATCCAGTCCGCCGTCGACGTCACCGGCCACTTCGCAGTCGACCAGACTGGCCTCGGCGGCGTCCTCGGCATCGCAAAGGCCGGCACCTCCTCCGTCCAGCCCGCCATGCCCACCATGATGGACCGCCTCAAACAGGACCTGCACTACCCGTCCATCTGCGCCGACCTGCGCCACAACTCCTCCCTCGGCTTCTTCGACTTCGGCTCCGGCCGCAGCGGCGACAGCGCCACCCTCGTCGACGAACCGCCCGTCCCCGGGTCCCCGCACTGGGACTTCAAGGTCGCCCGCTTCCGCCTGACGTCCATGGCCGACGGCGTGTGGTGGAGAGCGCCCTTCTCCGCGACCGTCGACACGGGGAGCAACCTGCTCCTCATCCCGGGACAGCTCGTCGCCTTGTACTACGCCGAAATCCCCGGCGCGACATTCGATCCGAGTCTGAGAGCGTGGCTGTTTCCCTGCAACATTGCGTCCGGCATTCCGGATTTCGAGTTCGCTACCAGCGGTGGGTTCAACGGGACGTTACCAAAGGAGTACATTAACCTTGGTCCGGTTTCGAGTAATGACGGCAAGTGCTTCGGTGGTATTCAGCCGAGTGGCAACGACCATGGCATCTTTGGCGGAGTGGTTTTGAAGACAATGTATGTTCAGTTCAACTTTGGCGACACGGGAAGCTTTGTTAGTTTCGGACCGAAGGGACTCGATGTGTGTTCTTTGACCAACACCTGCAAGCTGTGAGATGAGATCGCGGTCCGGACCAAGGACGTCGCGTGGGCGGAAGAATGTAATATTTCGTTAGATCGGAATGCGGGCTGTTTCAAGTGAGCTGAACCCTAGTAATTTGAAAGCCGTTAGAAGCAGAAAATGTGCTCCCAGCCCTTATCCTTGGTTGCTCGCAAACGGCGAGATTCTCTGCCCAAGCTCACCAACACTGAGTCGACGGACAATCTTGCAGCCTGTGTGGAATTTGGCTACGCGCCAAAGTCCGTGTCATCACCTGAGGACCCTTTTGCGCAATGCCAAATGTCATAACGAATCAGTGAATTCCACTTCTCCCCCTGATATATACAGATGATGCCCTTTCTTCCGCTGGTCTCAGTGACCAGAGGGCGCCTGTCCACGTATGGACCACCACTCATGCATGCTATAACTCCCCGACGTGATGGGTAAAAAAAATGCGAAGCCCTTGGGGCAGCAAGAGAAAAAAGCCAAATGCAAACGATTTCGTGGATCAGGAATGTCATGCCTGTTGGTGCCTTACACAGGCTCAAGGCTGGTATAGCGAGCGACGTCCCGTCACAAAATGTGATCTTCGGCATGCGGTTTTGCCAAGCGCAAGCGAGCAATCCAATGTGGAGGTTCCAGTCCCGCGTGAGAAGCACCGAAAATCCAATGTCGACGTCGCGGTTCGATGTGGCCGTAAATCGCAGAGTGCGGGTATATGCGGGATTGCGCTCGAGCGTTCATGTTAAAGAGTCCGGTGTCGCAGTCTAAAATAAGGGTTCTCTATCCTCACGCCCGTTCGCGATCACCGTCTGGTAGGGGAAAACCGAGCAAGTCAGCATTTTTGGCCTCAAGGAACAAGTGGCCGCCGTGGCTTGCCCGTGGTTGTGGTGGTTGCGGTGCTTGAAGGGGGGACTCGGGCGGGAGGTGGTGGTGGTGGTGGTGGTGGTGATGGTATTATGGGTATGGTGCGAATTGGCAGATTGTGGGAGTAGCTGTTCAGTGTCGGGGAGGGTCGTCGTCAAGGTCATCCTTGCCGACGAATTCGTATTCACCTTCGCTGGCAGTGGGTGTGGGCGGCATGTTCGCCGACGACGGGGCATGAGGCTGGTTCTGGCGCGCCGTACCTGGTCGTGATCTGACCTTCTCGGCCTCCTTGGACAGGGCTGCTACCGCATCATGGGCGGCTTGGCGCTCGGCAGGCTTCTGGGCAGGGCCGTTGCTCTTCAGCCGTTCCTCCATTTCGCGAATGCGACGCTCGAGGGCCTCAAGTTCGTTGGTCTGAGTCTGAACGGTTTGCTTGCTGTGGACCACCGCGTCAGTAGTTGGCTCTCAGATTGGCGGTGGGAGAGCTGCCAGAATAGTTGCTGCAACGTACCGCTGGACAACCTTCTCGTCGAGGTCGGCAACACTGTTTTCAATGCGGAAAATGTCCATGAGCTCCGCGGAGAAAGAGCGGGCAATAGTACTGCAAGTTGGCAGTCAGTACAGCAGCTCGGTGAGTCCAGTAGCGAACTGGAAGGGTGTGGGAAATTGGTACGCACGATTGCGGGCGGCGACCGTTGGGAACCCAGTCGCGGTCGAGCTCAGCGTCGGTCATGTTTTGCGCCATTTCGTAGGTGTTTTACGGGTGGTGTAGAAGAAAGCGGTAAGTTGAAGAGTTGAAGTTGGAGGGAAGGACGGCGAGGAACCAGGGAAAGAATATGGCTGGGTTCGCGGTCGACGAAAAGGGAGGGTGATCAGCGACTAGTGGGCGGTTGACAGTATCGACAGGGTGCCTGTCACACTAGTAACCCAGGCACGCGTGCGGTGGGGAGGGTAAGTGAGATAGATGGTGTAAGAATTGCTGGGCAGTGATACGGAAGCAAGTTGGAATGCGGTGAAGATGTTGGAAGAATGCGCCGTCGGGAGACGAGGATGAAGGCGGTCGAATAGTTGTTTCGTCTGCAAGCGGCAGGGAAAAGGGGATCACTGGTGGTGCTGTGAGTTGCTACTGGCGAGTGGTGGGAGGTAGGTGGTGGGTTCCAGGTTAGGTAGGTAGGTTGGAGGAGAAGAACGAGAAGGCAGGGAGCAGCAAGTCGGCTTTAGATGCGGGATGAGGTGGACTTTGTAAGACTCCAGTCGGGGCAAGGGGAGGAGGGGAAGTCAAGTCGGCTTGACCTTGGATCTTGGACGTGGTCATGGATGGACATGGACACTGGACAGTGCAGCAGCTGTCTGCGTGAGACACGACACCAAAGCTCGCTCGCTCGCTCGACATCCAAGCCAGGCGGAGCGGTGCCTGACATCAGGGCCGCCGCCTGTTGGTGCACATGGGTTTTGGATCACCAGCCGGGAATGGTTAAGGGCCAGGCACAGGCGCAAGCATAAGCACAAGCACACACAGTGGTCTGTCTATCTGTACGGTACCTACCCAGAAGGCCAAACGGTGTACCCGACAGGACATGCAATGGCCTCCCCTTCCCCTCTCATGGGCCATGATGTGGGTGGTGGTGGATGGTTGCTTGGTTCCCGGCGGTGGAGGTGCAATTACCAGGTTACCATCTGTAATCAGCTGCAAAAGGAAAGGCCTCGAGACCCAGTCAATTGGGCGCAGAAGCGGCGAGAAGGGGGGAAGGAGCAGTGGGAGTGGGAGTGTTCATGCGACCAGGACCTGACCGGGACAGGCGATCCAAATCTAAAAATCACCGCAAATGGGTGGCCCGCATGGAGTTGACCGCATAAATTAGGCTCCTGGCACCTTTACAGCGATACATTGTACACCTTTTCCCAGTGATGGATGGCCAGCAGCAATACTGGAGTGTTGGTAGGCGCAGGCACACGTCAACAAGGGGTTTGGGGAGGGGGATCACCCCCCGAAAAGCATGAAGACGACCGAGGGGGGGCTGTTTGAGGCCAGTATCGGGTCTCGACGACTTAGACCGCCGTCCGGGCCGCATAGTGCCTTGTGTCGCCGCTTTTTAGGTGTAAGCAGTCCCTCAATCCCCCGCGGGCAGGACATGCCGTTGGTCGGTAGGTAGTCGAGGCAGGGCCGAGGCGGCGCAGAACTGCCGTCAACAAGCAGGGCAGGTTGGGGCGGCAATGGTGATAATGGTGGATGATCATTGATCAAGAAAGACCAAAGTTCCATATGCAGCTGCCGCCCGACGGACCTGCAGCTCAAGCCTCAAGGACCGCGCTATGCTAAGGTAATTAGCGAGGACAATTGCCAGGCCTTGCCCGTCATTAGCGGGGAGCGGGAGCCTGCCTTACCTTAAGGTAAGGTAATGTTCCCTCGCCCCTTCCATGTGCAGCTGGGACCCTGGAAAAGAGTACTTCAAAGTACGTTCGGCCACATTCCTTCCCTTCACAACGAGATACCTCCGGGGGTACGTACCCCAGACCCTCGGGGCAGGTGGCAGCCCATCGCGAACGACGCCTCTCCACGAGTCCACGAACACCACCACCACCAACCAGTCATCAGTAAAGTGACCTAGCAGTGCTATCCCACGACACCTTACCTTAAACATCCTTCATTCCCCAGTCCTCGTCTTCTTCATCATGCCCGCAAATTAACCCCTCCATCCCCAAGACGGTCTTTCGCTGTCGAAACGAACCAAATCACCCGGCCTGTCCTGTTCGTTTCTCTGCACTTTTTTCCCCATCTTGATCACTAACTGCAGTTGTTCGGACTTCCTCGCCTCAGCCAGTCAGCTGCGACGAGTCGTCTGGCGCATGCATGCCATGCGCATTCCCCAACTGTCATTCGCCAGCCACCACATGACGTCCGAGTCTTGCAGCCGCATCATGTGCCAGATCTTTGTCCAGATGAGAGATAACGGAAAGACCCTGCAGATGTGCCGCGACATTACCGTCCGTCTCTTTGACAATGGAACCTCGACAGCCTCGACAAGCATTCTATTCTCCGCCACCTGTTCATCTTGCACAAACCTCCGAGGCCTCGATGTGCGACACCCAACCATCGTGCGCAACACCATCAGATCTCATCTCACAAATCACCCCTCCTTCAGCACTACAGAACGAGGAAAAATAGGGGGCAACTTCGCGACTGTCAATTTGACATGACATCAAATTTCGGACCGCCCTAATCAATTTGACTTCCTGGTCAAACCACCCCCAAACTTGATCAAAGCGCCATAGGGAAGTCCCGCCCTAGCGCCCAGCCGCCAACACCTCTGGTCGTTCTTTAATCTCGCCAACCCTCAATTCCAACCACTCCCGGAGCCCTCATGGGCCTCATCCAGGCCTCATCCAACATCTTGGGCACCCGCGCTTGGGGATTTTCCACCTCCTCCCCCTCTTCTCCCACACAGTGTTTCCCTTGTTTCTCTCTCTCTCCCTGTGAGGCGGCCACGGGGGGCCATGCCCCCTCTTGAGAACAAGCCCAGCGCGAACCTTGCGCGATTCTTGCGTATCCGTATGCCCCTCGCAAGCGCAAGGCAAGGCCGCCCCTTCGTATGATCCAAGTTGCGACAAATGGATAATAAGACACAATGACGCAAACTCCCTTTCCGACATCGACCTTGCCGACTCTCCGAGCTTGGCCAATGCGAGTAATAACCTCTAGCGAGTGACAGATTAACGCGGGGCCTCCGCTCCACTCGCTGTGCACACAATCATAATTACATGACGGGTCGCAAAAACCCGCGTCACTGGTCAGAAGAAGTCGATGATAATACTACGAGAGCGGTTCCAATGTGCAAGGCAGCATGCCTTCCATCGCGTCGGCGAGACCACAGGTTTAGCCTACGCCAGAGAACGCCCGAGTGGCGCTGAATGAGGCTCAACTAATATCGCCCTCGTAGCTTCTAGAGTTTGATGAGGAAGCCACTATCGAAAGATTCTATGATGGCCACGTTGCTCGGACATAAAGCAACGGCAACAAGCTTAATCGACCGGACAACGTTTGCAGCTCGTCGCAAAATAAGCTGCTCAGCTGCTTCAGCTACATCTGAGGCAGTGTCCGAGTGGTTTTAGGAATTTCAATTCCCTCCGCCTACCCAAGATCCGAGGGGAGAAGCTGCTCTCATCAGCTCTGCTGTCATTCGCGCGCGATGTCGTTCTCCAGAGTTGAGCCTCCTCCGTGCGCCATGTCCCTAGCGCGTTCAGACGTCGACGACATTCAGACGAGGGGCCCTGCGTCAACGGTATCTTCCGGGTTGTCACAGACAAGATCCAACAGCGATCCGTCCTCTCGGGTCTTGGTGAACGAGCGGAGGTGAGGGTTCACCGAGCCATTGCTCTCCTCGGTCAGGGAGCAGCAATACTCAACTCGGCCCCGGCCCATACTGTCCAACGTCGTTCGCCCAGATAATGCTGACGACTTGCCCCGCGCCTGACCGTCGACGCACCAACGCAGCAACGGCACCCTGATGAGCAATGCGATGTCTGTCGAGCACCGCAAAGCGTGATTGCCGTGTCATGATCTGATCTTCAGCAACCGCGGATAGAGCTCTTTGGCTCCCCGTGTGAAACCTGAAGCTGTCACACGTGCAGGTGCAGGTTGACCTTTCTTTCGAGCGGGTTTTCGATAGACGACGACTTCCGCGGCCCTGATACCAGAGTATTAGTAGCACACACACACACACACAGGAAGCACAGAAAACCGGGGCAGCCGTCATTGGGAGGCATGGACTTGTTCATGGTCTATTTTTTTGACTGACGAAGCAGCGGATGTACGATCAACTCCGTTCCATTTGCGATGCTAAGCAAATCCGATCCCTAAGGCCCAAGGTATAATGCTTCATCGAGCATCTGTAAAGCCTCCTGACCAGGCAGATGATAAGTGACCAATCCGTCCCAATTGTCCTCCCGATGCCGTTTTTTTACTTTTCGTCATGCATACCAGCTGATGGTTGAAAGGGTTTAGTCAGAGCCACCGACGGCACGGGCTGTAAGAGTGTTAGATTGACTGTTCTCTCTTCGACGGGTGAATGAATTCCGTCGACGTACTGTAGATCTTCATCTTGCTGTGCTGAACGACGGGCTTGATGATGCCCTTCTCCTCGAGGTCGGCCAGGCACTTGCGGGCCAGGGAGCCGTTGATCTTGAGACGGTCGACCAGGACGGCAACGGTCACCAGGCGGTAGGACTGGACATCCTTGTAGAGCTTGTCGGAGGTGGTCTTGTCGAGGATGACGGCGTGCTGGGCCTTGTCCTTAACCTTTCCCTTGGACCTGTGGGATGCGTGAGTCGACTTGTCGATGGGCAGAGAGGGGAGGTGGTTCGATGGTCGTCGGGTTTCTTCTCGATCGCACAACGCACACACACAAGAATCATACGTACCACTATTTCAGGTGTTAGCAAACATTTCGACATGATCGCACCAAGTGGGAAATTGTGGTATCAAACGAACCTTCTTCTTTTGCTTCTTAGCTCCAGCAGCGGGCGCCTTCACGGAGAGCAGTCAGTAACATGTCTTTTTTTCGCCAAGTCGACAGCATCTCGTCGTCGCCTTCGAATAAGGGCCCGTACCATTTTGTCTGATTTCTGGTTGTCGTCGGTGGGATATCAGGCACCTGGGGCGGGTTTGCGGTGGTGAGTTAAGTTCACTTGGAGGTCGTCGGGAAAGGCGAGCGCCTCCACTCAGACCACCGCGGATTTCACAGGGCTCCAATACCCTAAGAATTTCCTGACGTAATCGCTGCTGATTGGCCCCGACGCGACCGGCGCCCCACTTTCGGCGACGTCGAAGCGTGGGAAAAATTGCAGCCAGCCAGACGAGAAAGCCCTTGTGGGCTGGGCCACCGCATTCGAGGCGAAAATTATCCACAGCTGGGGTGAGATACTGGCTCTTCGACATCTTCACATCCACGACCACCACATTTTCCCCTTCGTTCACTCGAGACTCCCTTTTCCAAGGTTCCCTACTAACCCCCCCAACAAAAGGTCGAGCGAAAATGTCTGACGGCGGTGATATCGAGGTCGAGAACGTCGCCACCTACGACGTCCTTCCCAAGGACGTCGTCAAGGAGGTTGGCAACGTCAAGCTCTTCAACAAGTGGGATTACGATGTTGAGGTCCGCGACATCTCTCTGACGTGAGGGGGGGGGGGGGGGGGGGGGGGGGGGGGGGGGGGGGGGGGGGGGGGGGGGGGGG